>LPNX010702698.1:555978-569159 GCA_001517045.1 Pseudotsuga menziesii
ATCCCTCTTGGTCATGACACTTAGTGTCTCCAATCTATTTTAGACCTCTCAACCATGGAGCCTCCCCACATGGTTCATCTCAGCTTCTAGGACCTTCGCAGTCTTAATAGAACCTTTTCCATTACTGCTCATTTTGAGCTCTCCAGGATAGTCACATGCACCCCTAGGATGCTCTCATAGTCCTCGCTTCCAGCGATACCTATATTCAAACATTGAATAGATTCACATGTTTAGTTTATTCTCATTGGTTTTTATCTCTTAAACAAGAGCTTAAAATATCATAACCAAATCATATACACATGTATATTCATAAGCAAGAAATTGCAAAATAATCCAATACTTATTTGTATTGTGTGTTTCCTCTCTGGTCCATAGGATCCTACTTCGCTTTGCAAGCCTTGGGATCGCCTATGGACTTGGATGTTAGGTCAGCACGCAAGCTGCTTCACAACATCCTTTTATATACATCAAGCATAGTCAAGCCAACCTACAGTTGGGTTTATCAGACCGTTCAGCCAAGCCAATACACAATTGGGTTTATCAGGTCGTAGGAAATTTAAGCCAATACACTACTAGGTTTATCACTCTACTCAACCAAGCCAGCTATTAGTAGGGTTTATCAGACTACAAGTAGTCAATCCAACAGTGTAACATTTTACCAATTTCCACAACATCAAATAATTACATAGTCAATCCAACCTTCAGTTGGGTTTATCAGACCATCAACAAATCACCTGCACTTATATCAACAACCAATAATCAGCCAAGCCAACACTGTTGGGTTTATCAGGCCATCAACAATAACACATGCACTTATATCAACAATAAATGACCATTTCTAGGCCTCATCTCCAGTCGTGACATCTAATTCCACTACCCCATATCACACAAGAGACCACTCCCTTCTCTGAGTTGACACAACCTCAGGAATGTCTCCTTCTCTATTCTCTTTAGTAGAAGGTAGGATGAGCTCAAGCCATTGTCCATTCAGTGTACAATACCATACTACATCTATTTATCCTAACAAAACAAACAATATAAGCATATTCGTTAGCGTTATTGCTCTAAAAACTGTAATCATGTTTCACATCATTCTCTATTAAGTATTGAGACACCAGGAGTGCATCCACTCCCTAGGGTGTAATCAATATTGAAAACCCTTCCATGATCCGACATCAAAAGAGTGTGCACCCTTTTTCGGTGTGTGCCATGTAGGCCCTATTCATAATCAAGAAATTGGTCATAATGGAAATAAAACCAAAACATTTTCTACATATTGAATTTAACAATTTGACATGCATATTCTTAGCTAGGGTCACAAAACACTTATCCATTTGCCAAAGTAGTTTTCCTTTGTTAAGAAGGAATGGGGGCTCCCTTCTCTGAGTTGACAGTCCCTCGGTTTGCCATCCCAATTCCTCTTTACATTTCATATCCACACATGTCTTACCCACATAACATATACCATCTCACTCATGTTTCTTACCAAACATGCAGTGCAGATGAAGCATGTCCAAAATGTCCAATGGAGTTTCACCCGAAACCCATTTCCAAGATAAGGGAAAACCTTCCCATGAAGATTGGCTCCTGCAGGCCATCACACATGATCTTCCTGTAGCATGTACCTCGAGCACATTCATCAAATAGCCAACAGGCAATCATTATCTAATAATACAATCCAAATTGATTGTTCCACAACCAAGCAATGACATTAGTAATTAAATTCAATGAGAATTTGAAACTTTGTTTACTACAGAAATTGATTTGCTTGGCAATGAGGTGATCCTCAATTATGCGTTTCTTGTAAGCAGCACCACTATGCACATTATAATTTTATGCTTACTAGCATAACATGAATACCCACTTACAATTCATCCTCCTGACACAATCTTATGCAAACCCATAGTGATTAGTAGTTGTCAGCAATTTCTCAAATCCGAATTCACAAATTCAAATTTAACAACCCCTTATGCATACAAACTATTTTCACAGCCATGAGACTCCTCTTATAAGGTTTGGCTCTTTCACATGGTTGATTCTGGCATTTTTCATGGTCTTACTCTCATTTCCATGCTCCAAACAATCTACCCAAAACCTGTACTTCAATCAGCCAAACACTTGGTAAGTCTGGATGCATATAACCTTTTCATTGCTACAACCATCATAGAAGCATTTTCAGAATTTATAAAATTCAAATACTTCTAGTTGTTAATCACATCAATATTACCGAAACTCATTTACTTCACACCATCATTATCATACTTTAATTTACAGGGTACAGTCACATCATTTATGCAATTAAATGAAATGTTTAGATACTCCTTACTTCACAAGCGTATCATTTGCACCACCTTGCTCTTCCATAGAGCATTTCTGGCAGCCAATTGATCATGACTACCCTCTTCATGCAATTACTATCCTTCATTCATAACAGCTCTTGAAATGGTTCCAGAATTGTCATCAATTCATCATTTCATCCATTAGTTATTTATAATAACACATGCACTATCTCTATGCATTCATGCAATGCATCACCACATTTGAACCCATACTTATGTAATGTATATCTACAACATCTACTCATCTATTCAATGCATATCCACAAGATTTATAAAATCATTTAATGCATATCCACTCGATGCTACCTTGCATTGGATCATGAATACTATGCATTCAAACATACCATGCATGGCCTAACCATGCCTATTTCACATAGGATGCATTACTATAATCAAGATCATCAATGCTTACTTTCTTTGGCTACTAAGATCATAGCAACATCTACAGGCATGATACATTTCTATATGAATGTAGTATAAAATTCAAATACTCACAAGATATGAGACCTCTTGCTTTTACCACTCCATGTAATTGTCATAATAAAACTATTACCTTCGTGGGTCCTACTTACACCCTTGACATTACCAGTTTGGTTGGTCCTTTGCAAGAGATTGCAGAATTTGCTCACCAACTTTTGATTCTGGACTTGTTGCCTTATCCCTTTCTTCATAGGGTTGCTAGTCACATTCGTCAGTATCAGCAACATATTCAGCCATGTCCATGTTGTCGTTGGTTTTTCCACTAATGCCAACACCAATGCAATAATTATCATTAGTGGCTCATTATAAATGTATAATTCTCATTATTCTTACCAACATATAATATCCTATGCATGAAAGGAATACCCTCATACATTTCATGTATAAAACTTGTAATCATAATTAGCAAGACAGGGTTTAAGAAAATTTCCCTTCTCAAGTCCCTCATCCTAGCATGAAAATCCTCTTCCGCACAACAGCTGGTTTGACTACATGGTGTTGCTACCTCTAGGCATGCAATTCCGGATTTGTCCATATTGTCAATAGCACATTTCTCTTTCAAGCAATCACTTAGCACTTTGTTGCTCCACACTCAAATTCTCATGACTCTCCCTTGTTCCCTACTGGATAAGCTTTCCAATGCCTATCCACATGCTTCATTCTGACCTCAGTTGTGAAAACCACATCATTTCAAAAATGATGGCAAAACACACCACTAAATTTTTGGTCTGAAATGTGAGTTTCAGCCACCTAGGGTTTTCTTCCTTGTCAGACCTAAAACTACCGAGAACCCCAATGAGAAAATTCACTACAAAACCCATTGGGACACTAGCTGGACTTCGCTGAAAATTCCACTGAAAGCAGTTGAAATTTGCTGAGAAAAATTCCACTGAAAAACACAAAATTTCTTTCTCCCTATCGGGTCTCTTTCCAACTAAGTTTCTGATGTTTCGGTGGCCAAAAGCTCTAGTTTTATCTACGCTCATCGAAGGTCTGTTTGTCTATTTCCTTCCACTATATCAGGCCCGTAGTCATCTAACCTTCCGAACCATATCGGTGATTAGAACCCTTAAGCCTTGCATTGCATCGGCGATGCCAAGGACTGTTCATCGGTAGTGAAATAGCTAGCATCTTCCGTTGTTTCGGATCCCCATCTATATAAGCTTCCAAGCCCTTTATCGGTGCTGCAAAAACCATCATCGACAATCAGATCCTCTACTCGTCGGACTGCTAGCTCTCTAAGCTTCTGCAATGGTGAGCGCACAATCGTCTAACTCCTCCTACTTCCACCGGTACTCAACACCCCTAAGCGCTATGTGTCAGCGATCGGCAGTTGAAAGTTATAGCCATCGGAATGCTATTCCACATGCCAGCCGCAACGGTGGAACCACGATCATGTAATCTCTTTTGACGTCAGCTGCCACATTGGCATTTCTATTCTCTAAATTTTTCCGATCAAATCAACTAAAATTCCACCAATGATTTCCATACTTAGAATTTCTTGTGCAAAACTTCCTTTATTCCTCCGCCGCGTCGGCACTTTCATCATATATTTTCCGTCGACATATCAATGCTGCCATCGTCTATATTTTGTCGACGTTTCTAGTACTTAGGCAATTTTTCTGAAATTCCTTTTCCTCGTTCGCCGGAACATCCACTCAAATTTCGACACCTTCACTGTCTATCCTCCACTGAAAGTCTTAGGGCTCATATCCTCTGTCTCCTACTGCTGTTTCGGCATCCCTCAGCTGAGTTGAGCCAACGTTTCAACTCAAACTTCATCTAATTTCCGACGACCTTATACTCAAGAAAAATCTTCAAAATTTTCTTCTCATCGGCTATCAGAAGCACTAGTCATTGCAGCATCGGCGGCTGAAGCCACTATCCATCAGAAGGATAGTCCACTAACCAGCTGCAATGGTGGGCATGCAATTAGGTAAATGTTTCTGATGTAGTCATCGTGGTTCCATCGTCTATCTTCCATCGATGGTATCGACTAAGTGAGCCAACGTTTCGGCGGCCTTCACGGGATCTCCATCGACATTTCGACACTCCCACCGTCTAATCATCGGCGATGAAATCATCTAACTTCCACTGGTCACTGATGATCGGACTTAGAAATTTTTTTCCAAAATTTTCTTTCCTTCGTCTTTTCTCCACCGGCACCATCAGAAACCCTTCCGTCTAAAACTCTCGCTACGTCAGAGGTGCGTCCCACTAAGTTTTCTGACGGCCGACAGCTTGAACACTTAGAAAAACTTCCAAATTTTTTATTTCATGGTTCCCGTCGGGCAGCCTTCTGCTTAGGTGATCTGATGCATTGGTGGGACTTTAGACTAAGTCCTCCAATGATCTGATGATCCCAATACTTAGAGGAATTTTCCAAAATTCTCTTGTCATGCATAGGTTTTCTTCTGTTTTTCTGCTGGGCAGAGGGCAATCTGCCCCTGCTAGCTGGATTTCTCATGGCCCTGTGAGGCCCAATACTGTAACTTTAGCTCTGTCACTGCATCTTCATGGCCCATTTAGGTCCATGTTGTATCCTTTAGCTCTGATACCATACTGTAACGTTCTCGATCCTCCGACCGATGAAGAGGACACTACTATCTCAAAACCTCCGGGCAAAATAGCCCCATGAACATGAACATGCCCATAAACTGAAATAAAAGGCCTAAGACATAAACTAACATGTCTATTCATATGTATAATAGAAACCATCATACATTCATTTAGGCATTAACATGTTCATCATGATTCATTAGACAATAGATAGTAAATGTAAATGTAGAAGCAAAATGGACAAGAATACTCATCTGATAAGAATGTGTCCCACAACCAGCTACGTCGTTGCAATGTTCCACCCAACCATATGCTAGCGCGCTCATCAATATCTCAACAACACTGCCACCCCTGATCTAGGCACGATTTCCCAAGGTATAAGGGCCAAGCAGGCTTACACATAGCCAAGGTTACACAAAGCAGCCAAGCCAACATGGTTGGTTTATCAAGCCGTCAAGGAGCTAGGAAAGGATAAATGCTAAGCTAGTGGTCTCAATGGAGAGCTAAGGAAGCCTATACCAGAGCTAACCTGAATTCTAAGACATCCACACACCCAACACCGGGAATCAGTCCTTTCTCTGCTTCACAGTCCCTCGGGCACTGACTTCCCTTTCCAATATTCTTCAAGGGTTGTGGAGAAGAAAGCCAATAGTCTAACTCTATTTGAGTGGATTTAAACACCAGGATTCTCAAGCATACTCAGCCTCTAATCCTACTCTAAATAGTCCGAATACCACTCGCTGTATACTACAGTAAAACAATCGGTTTACAGCTCTATGAAGAAAACAAAGATGACATGGTGACAACCCAAACGATAAGGTGAACACAGTTCAGGTCAAACAAGATGTTTTAGAGTTGTTCTTGGCCCTAGCGTGGCAAAAAAAACTCAGCAGAAACCACAAGATGATTGCATTCACAGCAGCACAACATGGGGAAAACCATAGCACACCACGAACAATGGAGGGAAAACCACAGTAAACCACCAAATCGGGGGAAAAACCACAGCCCTGGCTCAACAATGAAGTGGCGGAAACATTACATAGTCCTAAATGGGAGAGAAGTCTAATTCTCAATCCTAGATAAGGGAAAACAGGTGCGTAGACCACAAGCCATGAGGGTAACTAACGCACATACACCCAGCCCCTCTCTGCGTGAAGGGAAAAACTTAAACAGACCACCGTCATCCAAAAGTGGAGAGCTAACCGACTGCTTGCGTGAGGGTAACCATGAATATCTCCTACCTGGGTGTGAACAGAACCCTCCCTATGAGGATGGACCAGACCAAAACAATAGAAGCACCCCCATCATGGAAGAGTGGAGAGAATGGGAATCGTGTCTATTCCCCTGCCCTCAGTGTGAGTGAATGAGCCAGTTGGTGGAGTGTGCGTGGGGCAAGGACAGGAAGTCCTGTCACCCACCACTTCCCCACCATAACTCTTCCCAACTAATAGACAATAGAAGTTTAAAAAGGGTGGTCAACAAATGGAAAACTCCCAATGGCTCCCATAGGATAGACAATCCCCCCCCTTAACCTTTGGAATCATGCCCTTTTCATTTAACGTTGCACCGTCGTAGCTGGCTTTAGGTTTAAGTTAATTTATGTGCATATTTACATGATGCCAAAACTCTAATGTGCCTGATAGCACAATATAACATCGGTAACGATCCCTATTTCCGAAATGTACACAACCAAATCGATGGTGGGGCTTTTGCCTTTAGCTCCACACCACGATTAATTACAAATTATACATCATGTACCTTTTAATGCAAATGGGGTCAAAACTGGGGTATTACACTAGCATATATAATCAATCATGTATAAGCAATTAAATACATCCATGGATTCAATATTCATATTCAAAATTCCCGTAGGGGTGTAGACTGACTGGCAAGTGCCGTGTAAATGAAGGAATGTTGTAAAGGAGGTCTCAAGTTCAAATCTCACCACGATTTATCCATGTCCCATGCATGCAGGTTGTGTGGACACACCTAGGGTTATAGTGGCAGCCGACGGGAATGGACCCCATGTCATGTTAGTACTAGAACCACCCGGTTACTGATTCCCCAAGTACCAAAAAAAATAATATTCATATTCAAAATGCACATGAATTGGACAGGAAAAGATAGTTCTATTAGTAAATCAAAGATACAAGAGTGACAAACTCTTTCAACACTTCTGCGAACTAGAGAAACTGAGTTCTCTACCTAGGCCTCCACCACTTCAATCCTCCATCTCTTGATAGCAAGCTCACAAAGCAAATGCAATATTCAGAATAACACTATGTGCTCCAAAAGACAAAAGGATGCAGACTCAAGTATAAGAAAAACTGAGGCAATAATGGACTATAGTTTCCTTACTCTTGAATTTCTCCTCCTTCAATGTATCCAAGGGGTCCTTATATAGCACTCCAAAGAGGTAATGGAGGGTCGAATCTGAGCATTCTCAAGGCATTTGGAAGTCTAAGAGTCAATTTATTCGGACTCATATGAGGAAAATTACAAAATATTTGTCATTTTGCACACATCTCGATGTACATGAGTTTGAGGTCAAAAGTTCCATATACATGTGAGTATTGCTTTAAAAGTCGTGTATAGGTATAAACAGGAAATTTTTGGGGATGATCTTGGAACATCAAAGTATAATATAATTCCATGGAGTCCAAAGAGTCTGTAGTGGGATAGGGAAGGCCATAAATGTGTGACCAACCAGGTGTGGTAAAATCAGCTATAATAGGTTGGAATGGTGTCAACAAGATCTGTGGTGTCGAGGGAAGGGTGGGTGGATCAAGGTACCACATGTACTACCCAAAATGAATCCTGGAATGTTGGGAGTATCCATGTCTAGTTTACTCACAATTACAAAAGGTGGAAAGAGGAAGGGGATTGTGTGTATGGGAAATGAACCCCAATAATTCCTTGCAGATTGCAGTTGGGGTTGCGGCTAATGTTGCGAGGAAGTTGGAATGTTATCAGATGTGATAGTTTTCATATATCCGATATGTAAATCATGGAAGGGGGAGGTGGGAGGGGAAAAAAAGTGTCCATCAAAGGGGCGTTGGTAAAGAAGCTTGGACCAACAACAAACAGGGAGGGGATGGATGCTATCGATAGTAGCGAGGACATGCTGTAGGGTGGTCGGTCCTTTAGGATTGTAATATGTCAATTGGTCGATAGTAACAATTTCCCATCATGGGGGAACATCAAGATTCGACAGACAGTGGAAGTAATGGCTCACATTGCATACATGTAACTACATCCAAGGAGGAGGTTGTAATCTAGTTGGGAGTTGACAACCTTAATGTCAATCAACATAGTTTTTATGGCCAACTCAATGGGGACATTCAAGAGAATGCCTTGTGGTTAAGAAACATGCCTATTGTAAGCATGAAGGGTAGTTGTTGAGGGTTTAAGGGTTGGGGATCCAAGTTTCTGCCAAATGAAGGTTGACATAACACAAGTGGATGCACCCCCATCGATGAATGAACGAATTTCAAACATTGACAGGAACCTGGAAATCTACAGATGATGGAATCTGACGTTCTCCTTGATCCAAGTTGAAAGTGATCAACCTAGAATCAAAGGGGTCGAAAACACCTAAAGTCGATGACAAACCTTTATGTTATGAAGGATAAGTTCTTAATACTTCTAGAGTGTACATGTCAGAGGGATATTGGTCCAAGTCATTAACGATCCTGTAATTAAGGGTGGATCTAGTAGTGGGGTTGTTTTCGATCTGATGCAAAGGGAACCAAGGGAATTTAGTAGTCCTATTCATGGGGGGTATCAAAAAATGTAAGGACATATTGAGAGCGGTGGAGGTAAATGTCGTGGAGGGATTAATGGTTTCTATGGTGGAGCCATATTGGTTTCATTGAGTCTGAATTTGATGTCATACGAAAATTTCATAGGATGATGGACACCAAGATTGATGGGTTGACTCAAAGAATCATTTGTGGTATTTTATGGTACCTAGGGTTGGGATGAAACCATTACTTGATTTGGTAATGGTTTTTGCAACACCATAGGTGAGGGACCTTGTGGTGCTGCATTTCGCTATGTTGGAGCGACCACATTGGTTTCATGTTGATTTTCAGCCTATAATAGATGGCAAACTCAAATCATATTAGGGAATTGGTGTGTATAATGACCGTAAACATCATAAATGGTGCACGAATGGTTACTTCACAAATGAGGTTTCCTCCCTAGTCTAGGTGCATGATGAGGGTTATGTGTAGGGGCATTGGATCCATTTTTATTTGGAGGGTTGGGTTGTTTTACACCTCCTTGAGGTTCGTTGTTTCCCTGGTTCCTACCTCTCTATACTCTTCACTTCCCTTGTTGGTTATTAAGGGCAAGTTAATTAGGAAGGTTTTGTTGAGTGTATACATGTCCTTGAGGAATAGGAGGAGTCTGGGATAGAGAAAGTGTCATTTGCATAGGTGGTGGGTTGTGCGAGGAAGCAATTGGAGGGCATGCAAAGCATATTGTCTATCCATTACATTCAGGTGCCAAGAAATTTAGTCCATGAACATGAGGAATGGGTGCGAGAGATGCATATGAAGGTGTCATTCTAGACTGAGATGCTATGCATGAAAATTCAAGGGTGTATCCATGTTGGGAAACACTAGGAGCGTTACTGGACTGAGGTGGCATCGAAGGAGAGGTCATGTATAAGTGGGGGTGCTCGGTGATATAGCCATTGAATCCATTAGCAACATGGAATTCCCCTATTGTACCACGCTGTGAGGAGATAGTATGAGGAGCATTAGGTATGATATCATAAAGATAACTTGATTATGCATAGATAAGGTCAAACTATTGTGCTTTGGGGACTACTTCTTCCTCAGTTTGTGGGCGCTCAGATGCAACATCCTTGGGGATAGGGGGAGTAAGATTTTAAGGAACCAATAAAGAAAAATCATGTCATCTAACTAGATTTTGCACAAACTACAGCGACGATGCCACTCATGGATTTGATACGATATATGGGTAGCAGTTTTCAGTCTACATGATAACAGGATTTCTACACTCTCATTGTAACATATGGGTAGCTGGAAGTACTGGAGAAACATCGAGGCTAAAAAGGAAAAATAAAGATAAGTACCATGGGGAATCTCAATGTACCATTTGGATCCAACACTCATGGGTGTGTGTTGGAATAGTCGCAATCATATAGAGTCTCCCACTATGATGGAGGAACACCATAAGTGGAAGGACATAATATGGTTCTGAGGATCCTCCCCTGCCTTTCCCTCAAACTTAGGGATGTTTGAAGGGATTTTGGTAGCCATGGGAGGCCACAACAGATCATAATCGATGGGGCCATTCATCTATCAAGATAATTCAAGCAGGTTGATAGTATCCATGAATGGTATACTAGGACCTAGACTAAATCTATGAGGGCTAGCAATTATACTAGGGTCAGTGGTCGTGTATTTTTTGCGTGCAAATGGGATTTGGTGGAGCTTACTTCTAACATTAGAAGTAGTCACTAAAATGGTGTGAATAGTTGAAATGATGGTATAAGGGCCAATTTTCCCATGCATAAATGTAGGTAGTGTGAACCATGGTGGATGCAGTGGGGCCACCACTAGTGGGTAGCGGACTAGTAGAAGTGTGTGTGGTGGAGAGGGGACCACTAGGATCAGGACCTGTAGGTCTGACAGAAGGGATACCTAGTATGATGGGTGGAGTGGTCACAATTCCACTATCAACAATTTCCCCTGGAAGGGGTTGGGAGGTAGACCTTCCATTGGGAAAGATGGGGAAATGAACATGATGGTTTAGATTGATAGGAATCTGAATCTGACTCAAATGCAGTGTAGGGATCTAAAGGTGGTGAATGAGGGTCGAATATGGATCCAACAATGATGTTTCAAGTAAATGAACTAATGCATATGCCCCCTAATTCCCTGGGAGTAGCATGGTGGAGAAATGGTGGTGTGATGGTATGCTAAATGATGAATGAAGGTTCAAGGGTGTCAAACGCAAGCTCAAAATTCCAACTACAACTGAGTGTGAAGAAGGAGAGTTGGTAAATGGTGGCACACAGGCCAAAAAGAAAGCTCTAAAACCAAACCGCAACAACGTGTTACAGCAGGTGACTCTACAATAAAGCATCTAGAAATCCAACAAGAAGAATTATATATAAATAAAATGATTCACTAACCTATGGGGTACAAGTGTGAGAAATCTCCTAGCTAGATTATGGAAGCCCCTCACAAATTGTATCCTTTGTTGGGTGGTGAAATACATAGTTAAATAATACAAAATGGAAGAACCAAAGGCTAACAAAATTCCACTATCGAGAGAGACCTCAAGTAAAAGAGCCCTAAGAGACTGAAAACAAGGCTACCTTGTTCATGACATGTTTGGGATGATTTCCCGACACTTCATCCCTTTGGTCCTTTACACCCAATTTGGTCCTCTGCATGCATGAGGAGGACTATGAAGGGTTATCCTTTGGTATAGAATAGAGTGCGGTATTCCACCATGATTTCCAGAACCCCTTTGTTGCAGCTTACCCCCACAGAGCGGGAGGCCCCCTGAAAAACTAGTTGTGACTGTGTCAAAAAATGCTAAATGATTTTGGTTCCCTAGAAGACAACAACTATGTCTCAGATGTAAGTCACAAAGGGTTGTTATTTGGATTCCTATCCCCAGTGTCCTAACTTAACTACAATATTTTTTTGGTCCTCAAATGAGGTTACAATGTTGTTTGAGTTCATTTAAATTTTAGGCTCAGCTTGGGGTCATGAACCAAGAGTTTATTTTAAGGTGTGAGATGTGTGCATAAGTGAAGTGTAATTTCTAAACCCTAACTCTCTCATGCCAGAGGCGTACATGTTGAAAAATAAGGAACAGTAATTAAAGTAAATATTTGTCAACATCTAACAACTAATTCTTCCAGATAACAAAACATACACAAGTACATGAGAACATAAGGAACTTCATAGGGTGTAGGAAACACACGGGGGGTCTCAAATATGAATCTTGAATAATGGGGGCTCACATACAAGTAAAATAGGACTGCAAAACAAACCAAAGTGCTCTAGGAAATCATATCTAGAAGTAAATAGTTGGGGAACGGGTAGAACACAGATAAGGGGTATGGAAAGGGTCTCAAAACACCTCAAAGAGCTGGACAAACTATAGGTCACACCTATAAGTGGAACATGTGTGGTTAGGGTTTCATAGAACTGTAAAATAGTCATGATCGAGACAAAAAATCAGCAAAAAAACTCAAGTTGCACTAAACAGGGGTTTCCATCCAACAAGTCACAAAAAAACAGGTAACTGTAGCTACTGGGATCGCTCTGGAAACCTAGCGATTTGGATTTTATGTCCAGGTCGTACTTATCAAGGAAAAAGGTGTGACCTGGGTCATGCTTATTGGGATAAAATATGTGAAAATGGTCGCATCTTTCTGCTAGATAGGTGCAATCTAGCCGTAACTTGAATTTTTTTAGGAAAACATTGTCGGCTAGGGTCGAGGTGGAAGGCATTGTGACAAGACTAATTCGGATATTCCACGGAAGGGTCATATCTATGACAGATGAGGGTACCCAAGTAGAATAAACCAACAAAAACACCTATAAAAACAGAGATCTAAGGGGATCGATCCAATGGAGTCGCCAAAACTGTAGTGGGGATTGTTAGTTGTGGAGCTTGATCTTCCAAATTCAGAGATGTTATTGTTAGTTTTTCATCACATTAAGCTAGCATTATGATCTTAGGATCTTTTCACTGAGAGAATAACAAGCACAACAATAAAACACAAGCACATCACAAGAGACAAGAGAC
>LPNX010702698.1:582268-683702 GCA_001517045.1 Pseudotsuga menziesii
ATTGTTTCCATGTATAATAAACAAGTTACATGTAGCTGATATCTGTGTTTACAACACATGAACAAGAAAATATTCTAACAACCAGATAGCCAATTGTTATATGAACCCCGTACATTACTCTAGGTGAATTTTCCACGAATTAAATCAGAAATCATTCGACAAGACATAGGTCATAAGGTTAGAACGATCTCACAATTCATGGACACAAGATGAAAAATAAAGTAATTCATCTTTCTGCCATCCATGTATAGCATTTGGAAACTTCACATCTCTTTCTCCAACAGGCAAACCAAAATCTTTTATTGCAAAAGGAAGTAGTTCTTCTTACAATATGTCCTCCAGTCTTACTCGGAAAAAAAGCCCCTTCCCTTCTCTACGTTTCCTATTTTTATACAAAAAAGAAAAATATGGTTGGGCTGCCCAAAGTGACCTTTGGGCTTCCCAACCCTTTTGTCTTCCCAACGTTTCAATTTTCCAAAAAACCTTTTACAATATATTAAATTACAACAAAGTTGACCGGTCCTTTTGAGAGCAGGGTCCCGCTTGGTTCTCCAAGAATTTTCTCCACGTTGTTGCCTCAGCAGCGAGCCCTTCAAACGAGCTTGGTTCTAAAAACTGAATACTTAGCTCGAACTTTTCAGCCTAGTTTCTAATGGCCTCTACCCTGGCTGTGTTCAAGCGCACCTGTTCTTCCAATAGCTGCACACTGACGGCTGTATGACCTATTTCATTTTTTAGGATTTGGTCATCAATAGCTCCAATGCATTGTACTCTAGTGTTAGAATAATCAACCCATAGTATTTACCCACTTAGACATTATTTCATTTATTTTGTCTTATTTGCCTAGTCCATGAGTCCCACCATGTGCAAGTNGTTGTTTCCTTGGCCTGTGCTTCTACCTGGATGGCACAGATTTCACTTTTTGTGGCCTCCATTTCTCTCAACACATGTTCATATTTTCTATTAAATCTATTTCCTTCTTCCCTTTCTTTTCTCAGGGTATCCTCAAGCTGCGAGGAGGTCTTCTTGGATGACTCTATTTCGATCATCATTCTGTCTATGTTATCCTCTGAAGCATGTATTGCTGTAGTCCCCACCCTTATAGTAAACCTTGGATCTACATCTGTCCCTACCATCATGACCTTATCTGTTATCATTTTGCTGGCCATTCCTTCTGCATCTACCTTTTTCTCTATTCTCCTCATTATCCTTTTAGTAGCCCTGTCATAATATATGGTGTTGAAATCAGGGACTTCTTCCCCCTTTTTCTATACGAAGGGTACTAGCTGAAGCACAGGGGTGGCAGCTATGATGGTAGTGGGCACTTGAGGGATCTGCACCTCAGGATTTTCCTCTCCCTGACTCTGCCCTGATGATGCTTTAGGAGCTTGTTGTTGCGTCAACTTCATCTGCTCAGCCTCCTGCTCTCGCAGTTCTTCGTCCAGCTTTCTCTGGGATTCTTTGGCTGCTTGCCTAGCAGCTTCTTCTGTTTCTCTAGCTACTTCATTGGCTCGCTCAACTGCTTCCTGGGCAGATTTCCTCTTTTCTTCTTCTCCCTTTCGCATCCATTCTGTAGCCTCATCTTCCAGCCTCTGAGCCTCCTCTCTTATCCTTTTGGCTGCTTCTTCAGCCCTAGCTTGCTCAGCTTTATCTTGTTCAGATCCTTTTCCATCCTTGGTGGGGTTTTTCAGTTTGAATCTCCTACTAAGTGCAGTCATGTTTGGTGCACTCCTGAAAACAGATTCATCTCGATCAAAATGGTGGGTGTACTCATAAAAAACCTTGTGCTTCTTGCAGTGCTCAGCCATTCTGCCATGAGTGTCATTTCATCTGAAAGTCATTTCGCCAAAGTGGAACTTTCCTAGCTCCTCTATAAATTCCACAGCTTGCTTCACATTGGCGAAACTGCAGCTACCTAGCTTAAATGGTAGATGTGGATAGGCAGTCTTCTTTTTCTGGAACAAGAAGTGACCAACTCCATCAATAAACACTTGTCGAACTGCCTCTTTGTGGACCACATAATCCGTTGCGTACTTGGGCAGCAGATAAGGTGTTTTTGATCCACCAAAAATTCTAAGATATGTCCCGTTTTCTATCAAGAAGTAATCACCATACTCCTCTATTACCTTCATTGCCTCTTCATACATGCAGTTACATTCCTTTCGGAAGATAATCGTGTGCAGAGGCATAATAAAATGCTCACAGATTTCTCGGTAATAGCTATGGTACTGGTGAGCACCCAGTAGTTTGTAGGCTGCATACACGGGCATTCTTTCCCTATCCCAAACACATTTGAGCCCCGTGAAAGGCTGGTGGCATAGTATGCATTCTATCAGAAAGGAACTCATGTAGAACTCAGACCTTTTCCGGGCTTCTCCTCCTCCAAGGGCTGCAGCTACACAAGAAGAGAGACTGCTAGATACTAGGCTAGCCCAGTTGAAGATTGTTCCTTCTGTGGCTACATGAAACATAAGAGGTATCCACTCCAATTTGAAGAGTCTACCATTGGCTCTTCCAAAGATACGGTTTAGCATCAAGGCTATAAACCTGTAAGGAGCTCTTAAGCTCACTGTGTCATAGTCCTCAGTTGCTCTGTGTCTGTAAATCTTTCCTGGTAAGAGCATTCTTCTCAAGGTTTCCACTAAATCCATCCTGAGGTTCTCTAACCAGTCGTTTGACAGGAAGACTTGGGGCTCTGGCAGGTGGTAAGCCAATGCCACATATCCAGGGCTAAATGCAGCATAGCCCTGACCTTCAACATTTCCCATCAGCATTCTGTTGTTATCCATGTGTGGTAGAATCCATCTCATCACATCAGTGCAAGGGAAAAGCTCTGGCCTGGTGGAAACCTTCATAATGGCAAATCTTTCTATATTGGCATAAATGGGCTCTTCCTCAAGACCTATGTCTGGGACTTCCCTATGGGAAATTAGTCTGTATACCTCTCCCCACTTATATTCGGGCTCAACCCCCGTGACACATTGGGTATCCTCATAGATATACTCCGTTTGTGGGACGACCTCTATTGCTGTTTGTTCTTCGACAGCAGGGGCCTTCCTTTTCTGTCTCTTGGACATTGTAAATTTTTCCTGCAATGTAAAAACATTATGACATTTTAAGCAGTTTGAATTTGTGAACATTTTGCAGCGATATATTCTTTCTCAAGTGTATCATAATTGTGACCAGTCCATAAAATCAAATCATAAGTCTCTCATACTGAACAATCAAACTAGGGTGCAGTATTGTGCAATGTGCCATTATCTCATGCAAAGTATGGTAATTTTCAATGCAACAACTACATATGTTGTTCATCCCTACAATGTCTTAAGACTATGGATGTGTTATTTCATGATCTGACCTATATGCAGAAATCCAATCAATCATACTTGTGCCAGGATTAAATCTACATTAAATTGCAATATGCCACTTTCCGCCTGGTAGCGATATAAACAAACTAGCATATTATGTGCAATGTGCAATAATTCACCATTAATCTATTTCATTAACAAACAGAGTGAAGGGTCGCGACAGTCGACATTTTTAACCATAGAGCTCAGCAAACGCGAGACTAATGACGACTCATGCGGCTTTCGGTGGAAAATCTCCATTAACTTAACTATACATCGTTTGGGAATCATTTTACTGTCTGCACTGGATACTTCCGTAAAAAACCACCCGTGCTGCTCTCAATCCATGCACTATAAATGGTGATACCTCCCCTTAAATAGCTATGGCTTTTAGGCGACGGGGCTCAAAAGGGCAGCTAGAGGTTTCGCAATCCACACTGGCTGCGGCTAGAGTTGCGAAGGAGTGACATTGTTGACTGTAAAATCTCTTTCAAAAACCATTCCCCTCCCAGCAAACCAATGGATTCCTCAACGGGACTACGCCTAACTGCGCGGGCAAAACAGCCTGGGTTCAAAGCCCCTGCACTAGGGAAACAATAGCCCACCAGAATCCACAAAGCAAAACTCGAAACCCACTAATCCTCTACCTAGCACGATGGCGCAAGAAAAGCTCAATGCGAACGGCGTGACGGCCGTCCGCGCCGAAAACCCCTGTAACCCTATGTGCGCAAGGCAGCAAACAAGACAGAACTATAGAAAAGATTGAAACCACCTCCTCCTTATAGTCAGAAAAAGAAGAAAAATCCTACTCCTATTATCTTAAGGTCTAGCTGGATGCGAGAGACCGCCATAGAAGAAAAAACCATTTATCGTTTAAATGCGACAGGTGGAAAAACCTACCTGGCAATCCGGAAAAACGGGTAAGTGGATGACGGTTGGAATTCTCCCCTCGCCACCTAGAATCTGGTACACTATAGCTAGATCTTCATGCACTCCCAAGACCGATAGCTCAACTCACCGCGACAGTGCTCGACAAGAAAACGAAACAATACAAACTCCGAACTGTCGCCCCGTATAAATATAAAAAGTCGCACGTGCGGGTGCTTTAAATCGGATGGGGAATGAAAGATGCGTCGAGCGAGAAGAGCTTCAGTCCCTCTGCAACGGTGGACAATCCCCGGTACTGATTCACCCGCCCGGCTAAATATAACACGTGAACAAAACAACAGTTGGGCGACGACGGATACCTTGATCGGATGACCAAGAATCCAAACCCCTCCGCAACAGCGGATGCTCGGAGCATGATGTTGTCCGCAACGAAGGAGTAAATGATGGCCAAGCGCTCCGCTACAAATCCGAAAATCAAAAAAACACACATCGAAGCGCCGATGAAAGTCTAAGTCTGGAGTGATCCACAACGGAGGATGCCCGAAAAGGAGATCTGTCCGCAGCATCGGACGAGGGAGACTTCAAATCCCTTCGACGAAGAATCCAAATCCGCCCAAAACGTCAAAGAATGAAAACTCACGTGCAACGGTCGGAGCGAAAAGGACATTCCACACCCGGAGACGCTCCGCAACGTCGGAGGGTAGAATCAAAAAAACTGCCCACAACGGCGAAGAGGACAAAGACTTAACTTCCAATTGAACAAGGCTTCGAGAGATATGCAAGACGATGACGAATTCAACTAAGGATGGGATTCGTTAAAACATTGAAATGAGCAAACACCAAACGATTGATAGTAACCCGAAGTGCCGGAAGACGCTTTAAAATCGAAAGGCCAAAAATCAATAGGCTGAAATCAAGAAAAGAACTGACTAATTCAAAGTAAAGGAGGGTCCAAAATTTTTTAGAATTTTGGGAAATTATTGCAGATGCAACAGTTGGGAAGGGCGTATTGGTGTTGACTTAGCTGAGTAAGTCCAAGTACCCTATGTTATTGGTTGTTTCCCTAGCATTCCGAGAAAACCATATGTTAATTGGTTGATAGTGTGTTTGATTTAGAGTTTGGTTTGGCTCAGTAAGTCCAAGGAACCCCCTATGTTATTAGCTTGTTGCCTTAATATCCTATGAAACCCAATTGTTTATTGGCTTGGATGGATAGTCTGTGAAACCAACCTGTGTGTTGGTTTGACTGTGGGTGTATGGTCTTATTGTGTGCAAGCTTGTTGCTCCCCAGTTCCTTGTGGAAATCATGCCCAGCTTGGGGGTGGCAATGATTCTGATAGATTGATGAGCACACTGGCATATGGTTGGGTGGAACGTTGCAGTGACATAACTAGTTGTGGGCCAGATCAATTACAAGATAAGTATTCACTTGTATTTCTCTTGTGTATTTACCTCTGCAACTGCATTTGCTTGATTTATGAATTATGAACATGTCGAATGATTGAATGGATAATTCGCTTCTGCCATATAGTTACATTTTTCATGAATCTGTGTATGTTTTAATTCAATGTATTTTTTTATTATCATGTTCATGGGGCTTAGATCCCCACTTAAATGATAGAGCTAGCATGTGGTTGCATCCTCTCATATGGGAGGGGACATGACAATGTGGTATCAGAGCAAGATTGCAGCATTGGGCTTCAATGGACCAAGTTGAGCAGTTGACAAAGGCAGAATCACCCTCTGTGGTCAGCAGGAAAAGCAGCAAAAACAGAAAATTTCCAAAAATTTCTCTAAGTGTTGGAAATTTTCTATGTTGACTTAGTTTGTCGATTTTCACCGATACATTTCAGCTGAACTAGATGAGTTGCGCCGATGGCATCGCCGAAAGAGGCTGGGTTGAGCCGATGTTGGAGAAAAATTTCCAAGATTTTTTCTAAGTGTTGAAGTTTCAGCGTCGGGTGCAGTGCCGAGTTGAGCCAACGAAGGGAAAGACCTGAAATGTTTTCTAAGTGTTTGCATGTCGGATATATTGGCTGAGTTTCTGTCGATTCATGTTGGTTGAACTACCCGAGTTGCACTGATGGCGTCAGCACGGAGGGCTGAGTTGAACCGATACATTTCGGCTAGGTCGGCTGAGTTTTTCTGATAAGATTGCAGTGACTATGTTGGCATGGAAGTCCAAGATGATCCAATGTGTAAGAGGAAGGAAGAAAATTTTGAAAAATTTCCTAAGTGTTGGAACCTTCATGTCAGCAGAAAGATGTGATTTTTTTCTGATACATCGGTTGTGATGGTTGAGTTCCGTCAAGACACATCCAAAGCATTTGGTGAGTTTTCCCGACGACAAAGAAAAGATAGAAAAATTATTGAATTTTTTTTTACTATGGACATGTCAGCAAAACTTGGTGAGTTTTGTCGATGCATGTCGGATGAAATTAGTAAATTCCGCTGATACGTGTCGGGTGGAAAAGTGGAATCTCGCCGATACGAGTCGGGTGGAAAAGTGGAATTTCGTCGATACCAAAGAAAAATTTTTAGCAATTTTTCTAAGTGTCAAAAATCCCATATCGTCAAGAAAAGATGATTTTTTCTGATACGTGTTGGATGAACTTGGTGATTTTTTTCGACATGTTGAAAAAATTTTGTGATTTTTACCGATCGGAAGAAAAGGGAAATTTTGTCGATGTGACGAAAGCAAAATCAGAGTTTTGCCGACACATTGGGAGTAAAGGCAGAGTTTTTCGATTGAAGGGAAATGATGAGTTTTGCCAACACATCGAGAGGAAAAAGGTGAGTTGAGACGACATGTCAGAAAACTTTGGTGAGTTCGTCGATCGGAGGAAAATGGAAAATTTGTCGAAACATAGAATTTTAACAGGTTGATGTGGGATTTGAAGGTGTTAGAAAGTTGAAAAATGGTAGTGAGTTTGTGTGTCACATTGCACACAAAAAAATGAGGACATTGCCCTCAACCTGCCTTGTAGTGGCGCAAGGAAGCCATAAGGGGGGAAGCCCACTTGACCCCCGTCGTCCCCTGAGATAGTCATTGATTGTGAAAGAAAAGTATATGTTTTTACAAGCTTTCAACATATTATTTTTCCAAATAAAGGAAAGTAAATTATAAATTCCTGAGAATTTTATGCAGCTAACAATGGTGTTCTTGAACACATTTTGCTGAGTTGCAGAGAGGAAAATAAAAGGATGATCAAGTCTCTAGAATATCAAAACCAGTTGACTACAATCATGCTACAGATTTTGGCAGAGCTCCAAAGGCAGATAAACTATGGGCATAAGTTAACAAATATAGAAGGGAGTAGGATAAATTCCCACAAGAAGGATGTGAAGCTTGACCCAAGGAAGAGAGGTTTCAACCTTCTCACCTCCTAAATAAGCAAAGGCAGACATCACAAGCTGTGATTAATCCATCCAGAGTGATGACGAAAAAGTTCAAGGAACCCACTAAAGTGTTGGGATGTGGATGAGACCATCTGATTAAGTACTATCCACATCGAAGTGGACATGAAAGTCAAATTTCCAGCACCCAAGAAGCTGAAACTGTGGGTTAGGAAGCAGGGACCATTCCTAAAATTTGTGCAGTGTTAGAAGACTACCAAGAAGATCATCAATCAACTATGGTGGACGTTGATGGTGAGATTGTTGAGCAGACTATTTTAGTTTTTATTGACCCTTGATCCACTCAAACCTATATCACCCCTGAACTTGTTGATATGTGCCCTTTGAAGAAGGCAAGGCATAGAAGATCCTGGTTAGTCCAACTAGTCACTGGGACCAAGAACAAGGTCAATGAGGTGGTAAGGAAATTTCCATTGGTCTTGGATGGTTTAATCACTTGTGCATATCTGAATGTGATGCCACTTGGATCCTATGACATCCTCATTGGAATGGATTGGTTGGAAGCACATAGAGCAAAGCTTGATTGTTACAACAAGACTTTTGAGTGCTTGGATGAAGAAGGAAACCTAAAGGTTGTGAGAGGCATTCCAAAAGGGATCTCCAATAGGTAGATTTGAGCAATATAGCTGAAGAAGTTCTGTGTGAAAATTTTTAGAGTACATGCAGCTCATGTTTTGGAGGCAACAAATAATGAAACCCCCTAGGTTGGAGGACTTTCATGTGTTGCAGGAATTCAGGGATGTTGTTCCTGATGGGATTCTAGGGATTCCTCCAAAGAAGGACATTGATTTCATGATTGAACTTGTTTCAGGAACAACACCAATGTCCAAAACAACCTACAGGGTGAGTACACCAAAAATGTTAGAGCTGAAGATGCAACTGCAAGATTTGTTGGGTAAAGAAGTATATCAGGCCAAGTGTGTCCCTGAGAGGAGCACCAGTTTGGTTTGGGAAGGAGAAAGATGATACACTATGGTTGTGTATTGTTTACTGAAAGTTGAACAAAGTCTATGAAGAACAAATATCCTTTTCCTAGAATTGATGACCTCTTTGATAGAATGAGAGGAGCAAAGGTATTTTCCAAGATTGACCTGAGGTCTGGTTACCATCAGGTGAGAATCAAGGATGAAGATATTCATAAGACAGGATTTAGATAAAGGTATGGATATTATGAGTTTGTAGTGGTACCATTTGGTCTCACAAATGCACCATCTGCATCCATGTTCCTCATGAATAATGTTTTGAGTAAGTTTTTGGACATGTTAGTTATTGTTCTCCTTGATGGAATTCTTATTTATTCTAAGAATGAGGGAGAACATGTGGATCATTTGAGGCTGATTTTGAAATTACTCAGGAAGCATAAGTTGTATGCAAGGTTGAGAAAATGTGACTTCTACAAAGATAGAATTCATTATTTGAGTCACGGTATCTCAAATGAAGGAATATCTGTGGACCCTAAAAATATTGAGGCCATGATGAGTTGGTCTGCTCCAAGAAAGTTAGCAGATGTAAGATCTTTTGTGGGACTTGCAGGATATTACAGGAGGTTCACTAAAGGATATTATGCCTGTAAAGTTGATTCTATGTATAGAATCAGGAAGCCTACATGTGAACTTGTAGTTCCATGACAAAATGGACCTTGTGTGTATGGGAATACATATGAGGACTTCCTGAAGACTGCAGATAGAATGACCTGAGCAGAGAAGTATGGGTATTCCCAATGAAACCTAGGGAAGGAATCTTCCATGAGCCCTGAGAAGGATCTCATGACTGAGAAAAAATGTTGGAACTTCAGATTGAAAGTTTTTCTATTGATTATGGAGACTGTGATCTCCTGTGATGGTTTTGAATCATGCTAACAATATGCGTGTATTGCATTGCTTGATGTCTAAAGTTTGCTATTGCTAATGGTGATTGTTTGGCTGATTTAAAATTGTGTCAAGATGACATGTTGTATGCAGAGGTACAGGTTTTGGGAATCATGTGTAAGTAGGGGATAAGTGCTCCCTCATGCAAAATCCAAACAATATAAGGATGGCCTCATGGTTGCAAAAATCCGATTTTATGCAAGAAGAAGAATTGTGAACTTTGATTTTTATTTGACTATCAATGTTATTGATCGTTTGATATTTGGGACATCATGTATGCATGAAATAGATTTGAAAATATATGATTGATTTTATGATGACATCTCATGTAAACTGCATACTTGCATGTAACACAGATGAGATGATGAAAGTACGCCTTGGAGTACATAGCTTCATGGAATTATTTGTTTGGGATACATAACTCCTCAGAAGGATGTATTGGGTGTACATGGCTACTCAGAGGAATGCACTGGGTGTACATAGCTTCTCGGAGGAATGTGTTTGGAATAGGTTTGGAAACCTATGATTGAAATCTTTTTTTATGATGACATCTCATATGAACTACATGCTTACATGTAACGCGGGTGAGATGATGAAACTATGTACTGGACGTACATGGCTCCTCGAAAGGATGTACTAGGATACATAGCTTCTCGAAGGGATGTGTTTGGAATAGGTTTGAAAACCTATGATTGAAATTTTATGATGGCATATGATGTAGACTGCATGTTTGTATGTAATGCAGGTGAGACGATGAAAACATGTACATGGAGTACATGGATCCTCTAGAAGGATGTACTTGGGTACATAGATTATCCCCCCCTACCATCTAGGCACCGGTATGCATCAATGGGGACACCCAAGGTGTAATACATCTGGTTAGACTTCCTTCTACACACATTCACGTCGTAAGAAAATGTCATGAGAGTGGGGGCTCCGTGAAGAGAATAACCCCTAGGTATTATGATGTCCAAAAAGTAAGCGCCTGAGCATTGGTAAGCACTTGGATGAGGTGCTAGACCTTTAAGCCAAGAGCTATCAGTAAGCACCCAAGGAGGTGTTAGGCTCTGAAGCGGGGCTAACCATATCTCAATTGAGAGATGCTATACAGATAAGTATTGGATTACTTGGAAAATCCTGGTTGATTTTCTATAATTACACATGTGCATAATGATTTAGCTAAGATTTTGAAAATATCACTAAGAAATTAATCCTACGAAAAATGAATCTAACATGTGAATTAATCTATTATGGTTCCCGAAAAGGAAGCACCCAATCTTGGTAAGCACTGGAAGAGGTACCAGGATCTTGAGAAGATATGCCATTGAAGCACCCAAAGAGGTGTTAGGCTCTAAAGTGGGGCTGACCAGGTCTCAGTTGAGAGATTCTATACAGATAACTATTTGGTTTACTTATCAAACTTTCTTTGTTGTTGATTTTCTATAAATATACATGAGCACACAATGCAGCCATGATTTTGAAAATATTGTTACATATTGCATCCTATAGGAATGAATCTGACCTATGAATTAAATTCATTATGGTGTTTGAAAAGGAAGCACCTAAGCTTGGTGAGTGCCTAGAGGAGGTGTTGATCTCAAGAACGGAGCTGTCAAACCTCGATTGAGAGGTATTTTCAGGTGATCTGAGCCTTGTATAAATTGGGATACCTTTTAATGCACACTTAGGTGTAGGGTGGGGTAGGGTTGTGAGTTCCATGGTTGTATAAATCCAAGTCAGATACCTGTGGAACCAAAAGAATATACTTATGTAGATAAGTATTTGGTTCATTGGGAAACTTCTTGTTGATTTTATGTCAATATACATGTGAATGTGATTCATCTATGATTTTGGAAAATATTGTGAATACTAACATAGGAATTGAATCATTGCTTGGGGCTTGAGCATAGGTATTGTTGGTTTCCAAAGACCTTGGAAATGTTCCAACGTAAGGAAAAGGATTCTCCAAGACCCAGAAAAAGATCATGTGGTGTGTACTAACGCATGAAATCAAGGACTTGGAGGAGTTCATATGCAAGACAACCATGAAGTGGAACCAAGGAGGAGTTCCATATCATACCATTTTATATGTAAAGGTGCAGAGGAAGCACCACGATTCCGTTACGACTGCATGCGTACTGAAGGATTCCATGCGATTAGCACACCCAGTTTTTTGTTCAATTTTTGGAGCATTGAGGGCGGTGCTAGTGTAGCATTTTGTTAATTTTTTGGAAAAACACTGAGAACAGTTTTGTTGAAGGGGGAGGGGAATTTAACACTCAGGTTTCAACCCCATGGTGTTGAATTGCATATGATGTAAATAGTGTTAATAAATCGTGGTGTGGAGCTCAAGGAAAATTCCCCACCATGGATTCAGTGTTTTATGTTTCAGCGATTAAAATCGATATCGATGGTTTATGTGCTAGATAGGCACAATATGTTTTGAGACATCATGTAAAAATGAAAATTAATAAAAATAGAACAACTACATATGCGTCGCAACGTTAAACAGATGGTGGTGTGATTTCACAAGGAATAGGGAGGGGGAAACATTCAAACCCTTGAGCCAATGGGGAAAATCCAAATGTCAAAGGGTAAACCCATAGAGTTGTCAACCACCCATTTTGTCCTTTTGTGCCTAGTCATTTAGAAATTGGTTGGGGAAGTTAATGCATGGGGATAGGAAGAGTATGGGAGTCAAATTCGAATTGGGAAGCCACCCACTTTTGGGAAACCACGTTTTTTACTTCTTGGGCAATTGAATGCTTGGGAATGCATGCCCAAACCATTATTCACCCATGTCTTTCATTCCTCATCCATGCTCATTCACGTTGGCCTCTCTCATGCATCTGAAGCTTGCTGATCTTTCTCCCTCACGATTTCCTACCGTTTTCTTCATTTTATCCATGCCAGAATTCATTTTCTGTGTTGCTGGGAGAATGGGAAGAAGGGAACCATGATTTGGGGATTTTGAAGAGGTTTTTTTTTCCCCTGTGAGAAAGATGGGAGATTCCCTCACATTATTATACTTTTTACTCACTTTCTCCAAGCTGAGAAATCCATTTTTTATTGTTGTGTGAATGGCCAGAGGAGATTCATGATCTGTGGGTTTGGGGAGGTCGTTTTTGCTCCCGTAGTGCCATAGTCATTTTTCTAAATTCATATCCAAGAATTGGGGGTTTGATGAGGTCATTTTTACCTTTGTGAATCCCAAGGATGTTCCCTGAAACAATTTGTTCCCCTGTGTTTTTTTTCCCCATATTTCATTTATGTTTGTGGTTGCCAATCATTTGTCTATAACCCAGAACTCGTATTTTGCTAGGAAGGGCATCTTGGTGTTGACTTGGCTGAGTAAGTCCAAGTACCCTATGTTATTGGAGTTTTCCTTAGCATTCTAAGAAAACCATCTGTTAATTGGTTGAATGTGTGTTTGATGTAAAGTTTGGCTTGGTTGAGTAAGTCCAAAGAACCCACTATGTTATTGGCTTGTTGCCTTAATAGCTTGTGAAACCCAATTGTTTATTGGCTTCGCTAGACAGTCTTTGAAACCAAACTATGTGTTGGCTTGATTGTGGGTGTATGGTCTTGTTGTGTGTAAGCTTCTTTCTCCCTAGTTCCTTGTGGAAATCATGCCCAGCTCGGGGGTGGTAGTGATGCTGAGATATTTATGAGAAAACTGACCTATGGTTGGGTGAAACGTTGCAAGGACATAGCTAGTTGCGGGCTAGCTCAATTACGATATAAGTATTCACTTGCATTTCTCTTGTGTATTTACCTCTGCAACTGTGTTTGCTTGATTTATGAATTATGAACATGCTGAATGCTTGAATGGATGATTTGCTTCCGCCATATAGTTACATTTTTTATGCATCTGTGTATGTTTTAATTCAAGGTATTTTTTTTATTATCATGTTCATGGGGCTTAGATCCCTACTTAAATGATAGCACCAACCAGTGGGAGCGTCCTCTCAGAGGGGAGGGGATGTCATAGTGTCAGATATGGAAAACAAATTTAAGAGAAAGGGAATGCGGCAACTTAATAAGGTTTCTATTCTAGATCCGATAGATGACCAGGATAATTTTGTCATCAATGGAAAGAAGGATGACATTTTTGGGATCACCATGACCTGCATTTCAAGGGAGAATCACTTTCACATAGAAGGATCGACTATCCTCATGTCATCTAGAGTAAGATGAAGTCATTGTTAAATAAGGTTAATGAAATTCAAGTAATGTAGATAAAGAAATAGTTGATATCTATGGAACCCCATTCCTTTGAAAGGATTGAGGACTATTTATCTTGCATCAAGGAGGTATAGCTTTAATTGGGTGAATGTAGTCAGGATTTTCCAAAGAATGATGGACAATTCATTGAAGTAGTCCTAGTGAATATGAGGAAACCTTATTATGTGTTCCTCTATTAATTTTGATCCAATTGGATGTCACACAAAAAATATGGTAAGGACATCAACTTTGATATCTTCTATGATATTTTGATCAATGACCAACAAAATTTTCTTGAATAATGGAAGATTATTAGCAAACATCGAGTTCACTTGCTCAAAAGAAATTTCAAGAAAAAATAAATATCATGGTTGAATGGATCATCGACTAGAATGTATCGACAGACCTACTAAAGGAAAGACCAACGAGTTGACATCGACAAAGAAGAGTTCAAATAAGAAAACATATCACTACTCTGTAAAAGTGGGACATGTCCAGAAAAATTTCTAGAATAAGATGAAGGACTTGGAGGAAAAGGTTAAGTATCTTGAAGAAGGTATGTTGACTGGTCATTCTATCAACCGAATTTCAAATAAAATTACCTTTTATGTTAGTAATTATCGGAAATTACATTTCCATACCACTCATACAAAGTGGATATTTGATTATGGTTGTACTCATCATATGGCTAAGCATGCTTCTCTATTATCTTCCTAATATGGAGCTTCATAACATAATATTTATGTATTTAATGATTAGATTCTCACAGTTGTTGTAAGCGATAATGTTGAAAGTCATCCTAGTCGAACATCCAATGTCTATCATGTCACTAGATTGAGCATAAATTTGTTTTTGGTTGCATAACTTACACAGTGTAATACCCCAGTTTTGACCTCATGGTATTTAATTGTACATGATGTAAATATTGTATGAAAATCATGGAGAGGAGCTCAAGGCCAAAACCCTACCATTAATTGATGTTTGTGGATAGGTAATCAAGGCTGATACCTATGGTTTTGGTGCTAAGTCAAGAACACTATATATATTTTGATATATCTTGTAAATGTACAAATTAATATAATACCATAGCTAGCTATGAGACTGCAAATGTGAAAGAGATGGGGGCATGATTCCACAAGGGATAGGTAGGGGAGTTAGTCAAACTCCTGAGCCAATAGGGTGTGACCAAATGTCAATGGGGAAACCCATGAATCCTCAGCTACCCTTTTATCCTCTACCCTCAATCATCAATTTCTTCCAGAAGTTGGTTGAGGTAGTTAATGCCTTGGGAAGAGCAAGGCACAGAAGTCTAATGGCTTGACTGAGCAGCCATACAAATTTACAGGTCTCCAGCCTAGGAGGTCGCATTCTTGGTTTTGCAGTAAGTAAACCTATGTGGGAATTCATGCCCATTCCCTCATCCTCGAGTCATGCTAAACATGGAATTCATTCACGTTGTTTGGGAGAGACAGTGGAAGGAAGTCATGTTCTCTGCTCATGGTTGCTCATTATTCTACCATTTGTTTCATCCTAGACCCTTCGATCCTTCTGATCTGTCTGTTCATGCGCATTGTTATGGGTTCACTAACCTAAGTAGCGGAAGAAGAGTCCCAATGTATTTTGATAAGTGATTGGAAAGTGGAGATCTATTGATTTTATGGGAGTGTGACCCTCTATGTTTTCTCGATTTTCCCTGGAGACGCGCAATGTGGTGGTTCGACCATCCTAAATTGTGGATGAGTGGTTCCGCAGTGATTTTCTCTGTGTTGCATAGTGAATCCTGTGTGTTGTTTTCCTTGAGGACTGTTGTGTTGTGCATCCCTATTTTGGTTTGAAGGCTTAGGAGTGGAGGAGGGCCAGAATTGGTTGATAAGCCTAGTAAAGAGAGGAACCGCATAGACAGATCAAGAGGGGTTGGTTAATTCAGCCTGCACACCTGGGAGAACACTAGAAGGGAAGGTATGGACTAAAGGACTATGTAGTAGTGAAAGGAATAATTCCTTGTGTTGGGTGGTGTAGGAGTTGTGGAGCCCAAGCCAGATCAGGTGTAGGTTTCCTTAGCTTTGGGGTTGAGCTCACTAGCCTAGCAATTCTACCTTTCCATTTCCTTAGCAGCCTTATAAGCCCATCTGTTAGTAAGTTTGGTTCTGTCTTGTTGTGTTTTGGATTGTTTCCTTGAATAGTCTGAGAAACCCAACTGTAGTTTGGTTTGATTTGTTTTGATGTGTGTTGGATGTGTGTAAGCATTGTGTTTCCTAGTTCCTTGTGGAAATCATGCCCAGCTCGAGGGTGGCATTGTGTTGAGAGATTAATGAACACACTGGCCAATGGTTGGGTGGAACGTTGCAGTCACCTAGCTAGTTGTGGGATAGCTTAATCACCAAGATAAGTATTCTCTGTTATTCTTGTTTATGCATTGAAGTTGGTTATGAATTAATATGATGAATTGATAAGGAAGAATGCTTGCTATGAATGAAGTAGGATTCACCATTGCATAAGTATCTATGTTATGATTTTCTATGCCATGTATTTTCTTTTGAGTTATTTTGATCATGTTGAATGCTTATTGATGGATAAGTAGCAGTTTAATTCTATTATGTTTGCCTACAATTTACTTCTGTACATGCCTTGTGTTTTTGTATTGCATTTTCCTAAGTTCATGGAGGCTAGAAACTTGTTATTGGGCCAAAAATGCATCTAAGGTAAGAATCGTTAAATTTTCGGACCTTGGAATTTTCCTACAGAAGGCGGAAGGCAGAAACTGGAAGAGGAAAAATTAAACAGGGAAGAATTGTTGTGTTTCTGCACCCCAAGATCCTCTTGCGAAAGGCAGAAGGCGGGAGGCAAAAAGGGAAGTTGAAAACAACGTAGAGTGTGTGTTTTATAATTTCTAAAGTATGAAGTCGAAAGGAGGAAGTCAGAAGCATAGAATGATTCTAAGGAAAAAAGATAACTTTCTGAGTTCCAAGTTCTGAGGTCGGTAAGGTAGAGAGCGAAAGTCGAAAGTGCAGAAAAAGGTTAAGGTCGAAATTTTTCTTTCTAATTTCTGAGTCCCAAAGTACGAAAGGTGGAAATAGGAAGTGCAAAAGGAAGAAGGCCAAAGAACCGTTAAATATTCCATCGCACTTTGAGTTTTCGTTTTCTGAGTCCTGAAGTGCAAAAGGTGGAAAGTGGAAGTGTAGAGGGTGGAAGGAGGAAGAGTCGTTAAATGTTACGTCACTTTTTGAGTTTCTGATATCTGAGTCCCAAAGTGCGGAAGGCAAAAATTCAAAGTGCGAAAGGTGAAAGGAGGAAGACCCACTAAATGTTTTGTTACACATTGATTTTTCGATTTCTGAGTTCCAAGGTGTGAAAGGCAGAATGCAGAAGTGTGAAAGGTGAAAGGAAGAAGAGTGTTTAAATGTTCCCATCGCACATTAGATTCTGGATTTCTAGTTTCAAGGTTGGAAAGGTGGGGAGCGGAAGTGTGGAAGGCGGAAGGAGAAGTACGAAAAGGACAGGTCTAATGGGAAAATTATCATTCAGGTCACAGAAAGGATCTGTCAAGGGAGGAACGACTATTGCAGTGATTTTAATGGGTTTCTTAAGGATAAGAATGAAGGTGGAAGAGTGAGTTAACATCCATGCATGGTTTTTGAAAAGAGAACAAGTGTTCTTGATGAAAAAAAATTCATTTATCTACATTATGGGGTATGGGGATGTTACAGATTGGTATTAATGTTGAGGGTTGCAGCATTGGTCCTGGATGGGCCAAAATGAGTAGTTAAAAGAGATAAGAGTATCATCTGATAACAACATTGTAGTACACTATAGATTGGTATCAAAGTTGTTGGTTGCAGCACTTAGGACTAAATGGGCTAGGTGACAGTAAGTAAATGGTTTTTACTTCTGAAATTATTATGCAAATAACAAATTATGTTGTTAATACATTTTGCAGAGCCATAGTGCCATTTTGGAAAAGTGGGTTTTTGGCTTAGCCATGAGAATCTACAGCATGAATGATGAATAGGATCCCTATGAGCACGAGGAAGATTTTATCAGGGGAAATTTTTGCATTGGAAATACTAAGACGGAGTCTAATGGGAGAAGATTCCAAGAGACTCTGCCAGATTTTGCATCCACCATGAGAAGCCTAAGGGTAGAGATGCAAAGTTATAGGGAAGATAAAGAAAGATTGGTTAAGGCTCAGGAATATCAAAATCATCTGAATGCAGCCATGCTGTAGAGTTTGACATACATCCAGAGGAGATGATCTCGGAACATCGAACAATAAATCCGAAAGGAAGTAGGAGTAGTGCTAGGATAAGAAAGAGACCTTCTAGTGGGTCATCTGACTCTAAAGGATCCACTAGGGATTAAATTTCTTCTCACAAGAATAAGAAAAAGAGGCGTTACAGGAACAACTCCCGTGACGAATTCAGGAAGGCAATGCCTTCGACATTTAATGGTGAGATAAAGAATGGTCAAGAAGCTGAAGCTTGGATTCTTGGGATGAAGAAATATTTCCAAGTTCAAGACTTCTCTGGGAATAGGAAGGCTAGGGTAGCCATCTTCAATTTGACTGGAAGAGAATCCATATGGTGGGAGAACTTTAGGCAAGTGAAGAAGATCAGTGAAAGGAAGATTGTGTGGAAACAATTCTATAAGTTTTTCAAGTAGAAGTACCTCTCTGATAGGTACTATGATGGTAAGATTAAAGAATTCCATGAACTGAGATTGGGGCAGAAGACCATAGAAGTGTATGCCAATAAATTCTTGGAACTATTGAGGTATGTTAGGTATATTAGGGACGATAAAGTAAAAATCCAACGTTTTCTGAGTGGGTTGCTCAGTCTTACAAAGAAAGAATTGGCTTTAATGAACCCAGAACCTTAGAAAAAGCTATAAGAAAGGCTAATAATTTTTATGATCAGAACAAAGACAAGCCTGATTGCCATAAGACATGGAAGGAAAAGAAGAATGAAAATCATGACCAAAGGAGGAAAGGTTTTAAACCCTCTAGCTCTGGGAATTAGTAGAAGCATCCATCAATGGTTGTGAACCAGCCAGCTAAAGTGATGGGGGAAAAGCCAAGAGATCTAGAAGAAAATAGCGAAACTCTCGAATGTTGGAGATGTGGAGGACCCCGCATGCGTAGGAATTGCCCTCATGAGGAGGGGTATCTAAGGCTAGCTTAGAACATCCAAGAAGCAGAAAAAGTGGTTCAAGTAGCAAGGACTGTCCCTAGGATTTATGCAGCACTAGAGGACTGCCAAGAATATCATCAGTCAACTGTGGTTGAGGTTGCAGGTAAGATTGTTGAGAAATATGTTTATGTTTTGATTGACATTGGTTCTACTCACAGTTATATTACTCCTAGAGTAGTTGAGATTTGTCCTTTTAATAATTTAAAGCATAACAAGTCTTGGTTAGTCCAACTATCCACTGGAACCAAGAGGAAGGTTAGTGAAGTGGTAAGGAAATGTCCATTTGTCATGGATGGAATAGTAACTTGTGCAAATTTGAATGTTCTTCCACTTGGTTCCTATGATGTTCTTATTGGAATGATTTGGTTGGAAGCACACAGAGTAAATCTTGATTGTTATAACAATAACTTTGAATGCATAGATGAAGAAGGAAGCCTAAGGTTTGTAAGAGGAATTCCAAAGGTGATTTATGTTAGGCTGATCTCAACCATGCAGCTGAAGAAGTTCTGTAGGAAAGGTTGCATAGTGTATGCATCCCATGTGTTGGAGGCAGTAAAGAATGAAACTCCTAGGTTTAAGGACTTTCATGTGTTGCAGGAATTTAAGGATGTTTTTCCTGATGAGATTCCAGGGCTTCCTCCAAAGACGGACATTGATTTCACAATTGAACTTGTTCCATGAGAATCACTAGTGTCCAAGACACCCTACAGGAAGAGAACACCAAAAATGCTAGATCTAAAGATACGGCTGTAAGAGTTGTTGGAAAAGAAGTACCTCATGCCAAGTGTGTCTCCTTGGGGAGCACTACTTCTGTTTGTGAAAAAGAAAGAAGGTACACTTATATTATTGATTACAGACAATTGAACAAGGTCATTGTGAAGAATAAATACCCCTTTCCTAGGATTGATCACCTTTTCTATCAAATAAGAGGGCCAAAGGTATTTTCCAAGATTGACTTGAGGTCTGGTTACCATCAGGTAAGGATCAAATATGAAGACATTCATAAGACAACCTTCAAAACAAGGTATGGGCATTATGAGTTTGTAGTGGTACCATTTGGTCTCACAAATGCACCAGCTACAATTATGTGCCTTATGAATAGTGTTCGCAGCAGGTACTTGGACAAGTTTGTTCTTGTCTTTCTTGATGATATTCTTGTTTATTCCAAGAATGAAGCAGAACATGAAGAGCATCTGAGATAGGTTTTGAAGTTTCCAAGGGAGAATAAGCTATATTCAAAGCTAAGAAAATGTGACTTTTACAAATATAGGATTCATTATTTGGTTCACATCATCTCAGAGGAGGGCATACCTGTAGACCCTAAAAATATTGAGGCCATTAGGAATTGGCCTACCCCAAGATATGTGACAAATTTAAATATCCTTTATGGGACTTGCAGGATACTACAGGAGATTCATTGAAGGATTCTCCAAGGTTGCACATCCAATCAATTCCTTGAAAAGGAAGGGAATAAAATTTGAATGGACACCAAGGTGTGAAGAAATCTTCCAGCAGTTGAAGAATCTTCTCACAAGTGTACCAGTCTTGAAGATTCCAGACCCATAAAAAGATTTTGTGGTGTGTACTAATGCATGTAGTCAAGGTCTTAGAGGAGTCCTTATGCAGGATAACCATGTGTTATGTTATGAGTCAAGAAAGTTGAAGGATCGTGAGAAGAACTATGCTACACATGATTTAGAACTTGCATCCATAGTACATGCTCTCAATATGTGGAGGAATTACTTAATGGGAAGAAAGCTTGAGCTAAGGATAGACCACTGTGGTCTGAAATATTTTTTTGAACATCCAACTCACAATGCTAGGAAAGCTAGATGGCTGGAGTTTTTATGTGAATTTTATTTTGAAATCAAACACATAAAAGGAAAAGAGAACAAAGTGGTTGATGCACTTAGCAGGAAGGTGCATGAAATGCACTTGGCATCTCTTAGTATTTTCCAACCAGATTTGAGATAGCATATTGTTAATCATACTGTTGAAGGTGAATTGTATGTGCATATCAAGGACAAATTGTAGCAGCAAAGTCTTGAGAAGAGGTATGAGGGATATAAATTGGAAGAATATGGGCTTCTTACCCTATAAAAATAGAATTTATATTCCAAATGTAGCATATTTGAGGAGAATTGTTATGTTTTAAATCCATCAGACTCCATATTATGGTCACCCATGATATCAGAAGACAATTGCTACAGCCAGAAAGCAGTATTTTTGGCTAGGAATGAAAAAGGACATTGTTCATTATATTTCAAAGTTCATGAAATGTCAGTAGGTAAAGGTTGAGCATCAACACCCAGCAGGTTTGTGACATCCTTTTCCAGTTCCAGAATGAAAATGGGAAGTTGTTTCCATGGATTTCATTACAGGATTGCCAATGACTAGGAGATAGCATGATTCCATCATGTTTGTGGTAGACAAGTTGACAAAGGAAGCAAATTTTATACAAGTCAAGTCCACTTATAATATTGATGCTATTGAAAAAAATTCTTCATGAAGGATATTTTCAAATTGCATGGATTTCCTAAGGCAATAGTCTTTGACAGGGATCCTAAGTTCACTTCCAATTTTTGAAGGGTTTGTTTGCATATTTGGGTACCAAGTTGAACTTCAGCACTACCTACCATCCTCAAACTGATGGACAGATAGAGAGAGTGAATCAAGTGCTTGAAGGCATGCTTCGCATGTATGTGATGGACAAACCATTCAAGTGGGAGTATTCTTTACACTTGGTAAAATTTTCATATAATAATGGACAGCAATCATCCTTGGGGATGATTCCGTATGAATCTTTGTATGGAAGAAGGTGTAGGACACCTATGACATGGGATAATCCAGTGAACAGGATTGTTCTTGGTCCAAAATTGCTTAAGGAGATGGAGCAGGAAGTTGCAAAGTTCAAACGAAATCTGAAAACCGCCCATGATAGAAAGAAAAGCTATGTAGATAAGCATAGGGTGGACAGAGAATTCAATGTTGGGGATCATGTTTACCTTAGAGTGAGGGCAAGGAACAGTTCCTTGAATCTTTGAATTTGTGCCAAGTTGTCTCCTATATATTGTGGTCCATTTGAAGTGCTTGAAAGAATAGGGCCAGTTTCATATAGACTTGCATTTCTTGCTAGCACTAGGGCTCATCATTTTTTTCCTGGTTCTTTGCTTAAGAAATATGTACATGATCCTAACCATGTGATTGATTGGGATGTGATTCAGGTGGAACATGACAGAGAGTTACAAATTGATCCATTATGCATCCTCGATAGGAAGGTCACAATGATCTGGAATCGATCCGTTGTACAGGTAAAGGTGCAGTGGTAGCACTATAGCCCTTATGAGGCTACATGGGAGTTGGATGATGCCATGCAGTTGGCACATCCATTTTTTATTTTATTTTGTGAAGCACTGAGGGTGGTGCTAGTGTATCATTTTGTTTAAGATGGTAAAGCACTAAGGACAATGTTGTTGTAAGGGGGAGGGGATTGTATACCCTAGTTTTGACCCCATGGTATTTAATTGTACATGATGTAAATATTGTATGAAAATCATGGCGAGGAGCTCAAGGCCAAGGCCCTGCCATTAATTGATGTTTGTAGATAGGTGATCAATGTTGATACCTATGGTTTTGGTGCTAAGCCAAGCACAGTATATATATTTTGATATATCATGTAAATGTACAAATTAATATAATACCGCGGCTAGCTATGGGACTGCAAGCGTGAAAGAGATGGGGGCATGATTCCACAAGGGATAGGGAGGGGAGTTAGTCAAACTCCTGAGCCAATAGGGTGTGACTAGATGTCAATAGGGAAACCCATGAATCCTCAACTACCCTTTTGTCCTCTGTCCTCAACCATCGATTTCTTCCAGAAGTTGGTTGAGGAAGTTAATGCCTTGGGCAAAGCAAGGCATGGTAGTCTAATGGCTTGACTGAGCAAGTCTACATCTTGGAAGGCCGCGTTCTTGTTTCTGTAGTAAGTAAAACCTGTGTGGGAATGCGTTCCCATTCCCTCGTCCCTTAGTTACGTTGAACGTTGGATTCATTCACGATGTTGGGGAGAGACGGCCGAAGGGAGTCATGTTATTTGTTTGTGGTTTTTCATTATTCTACCATTTATGTCATCCCAGATCCTTCGATCCTTCTGATACGTTTGTTCATGTGAATTGTTGTGGGACGTTCACTACCTTGGGTAGTGGAAGAAGAGTCCTATTGTGTTTTTCTGAGTGATTGGGCAGTGGAGATATCTTGATTTTATGAGAGTGTGACCTTCTGTATTTTCTCAATTTTCCCTGGAGACGTGCAGTGTGCTCGTTCGACCTTCCTAAATCATGGATGAGTGCTTCCACAGTGATTTCCTCTATGTTACAGAGTGAAGCCTATGTGTTTTGTTTTCTTTGAGGATTTTTTTCTTGTGAATCCATGTTTTGGTTTGAAGGCTTAGGAGTGGATCAGGGCCAAAATTAGCTAATAATCCTAGTAAAGAGAGGAACATCACAGATAGATCAAGAGGGGTTGGAAAATCCAGCCTACACACCCAGGAGAACACTAGAAGGGAAGGTATGGCCTGAAGGGCTATGTAGAAATGAAAGGAATACTTTCTTGTGTTGGGTGGTGTAGGAGTTGTGAAGGCCAAGAAAGATCTGGTGTAGGTGTCCTTACCTCTGGGTTTGACCTGACTAGCCTAGCAATTCTACCTTTCCATTTCCTTAGCAGCCTAATAAGCCCAACTGTTAGTTGGTTTGGTTGTGTCCTATTGTGTTTTGGCTTGTTTCCTTAGATAGTCTAAGAAACCAAACTGTAGGCTGGTTTGAGTGTATTTTGATGTGTGTTGGTTGTGTGTAAGCCTGTTTTCCCTAGTTCCTTATGGAAATCATGTCCATCTTGGGGGTGGCAGTGTGTTGAGAGATTAATGAACACACTGGCCTATGGTTGGGTGGAACATTGTAGTCACCTAGATAGTTCCAGGACAGCTTAATCATCAAGATAAGTATTCTTTGTTATTATTGTTTATGCAATGAAGTTGCTTATGAATGAATATGATGAATTAATAAGGAATAATTCTTGCTATGAATGAAGTAGGATTCATTGTAGCATAAGTATCTATGTTATGCTTGTCTATGCCATGTATTTGCTTATGAGTTATTTTGATTATGTTGAATGTTTATTTATGGCTAAGTAGAAGTTTACTTCTGTTATGTTTTCTTGCATTTTACTTCTACTAGAATCTTATTACAGGTCCAAAAATGTAGCTAAGGTAGAATCATTGAGTTTTCTCCCCTTGGAATCTTCCTGCTGATGGTGAAAGGAAGAAACCAGAAGAGGAAAAGTTGAACAGGGAAGAATCATTCTATTTCTGCATCTTGGGATCCACCTGTAGAAGGAGGAAGGAGGGAGGTGGAAAGGGAAGTTGAAAACAAGGCTGAGTGTGTGTTTTCTGATTTTCGACGTCTAAGATCGGAAGGAAGAATTCAGAATCGTAGAAGAATTCTAAGGTAAAAGGATAACTTTCCATGTTCCAAGGTCAGGAAGGCAGAGAGAGGAAGTTGAAAGTGCATAAAAGGGTTTAAGGTCAAAATTTTTCTTTTTGATTTTTTAGTCCCGAAGTGTGGAAGGAGGAAAATAGAAGTACGGAAGGCGAAAGAGCCGTTAAATGTTCCGTCGCACTTTGAGTTTCCTATTTTCGAGTCCCAAAGTGCGGAAGGCGGAAGAGCCATTAAATGTTTCATTGCACTTTGAGTTTCCAATATCTGAGTCCTGAAGTACTTAAGGAGAAAATCAAAAGTGTGGAAGGTGGAAATTGGAAAAGTCGTTAAATGTTCTGTTGCACATTGAGTTTTCGATTTCTGAGTTTCGAGGTGCGAAAGGAAAAAAGCAGGAGTGCGGAAGGCGAAAGGCAGAAAGGAGGAGTGCAGAAGGTGGAAGGCAAAAGAGTGTTTAAATGTTCCCATCGCACATTATATTTCCCATTTTTGGTTTTGAGGTCGAAAAGGAGGGGAGTAGAAGTATGAAAGGAGGAAGGAGAAGTGCAGAAAGGATGAATCAATTGCGGAAATTATCATTCCAATAGCAAAAGGGATCTGTCAAGGGTGGAACAACTATTACATTGATGTGCAAGGGTTTCTTAATCCTGATAATGAAGGTGAAAGAGTGAGTTAACATCCATTCCCAGTGTTTGAAAAGAGAACAAGTGTTCTTGAGGAAAAAAAGTTAATATATCTGCATTATGGGGTATGGAGACTTTACACGTAGAATCAGAAGACCAATGAGTTTTGTCCGGATTGATTTATTAAAAAGGAACTAAGGCTTGGGGGTAACTTTTGCTTCAATATATTTAGAGACCAATTATGGACTTGACAATTTATGTGACTCTCCTAGGAAAATGATTTTGTACTGACCAGACCGATTGGATCAACTTCACTCATTACTCAGATAAAAGATAGAAGTCTAATTTTGCAAGAACAACTTGGAAATATGATTTTTTGAAGCTTACAAATGATGATGGCCTCTAATATGGTTACTCATATCCTAATGACTATTCCACCTAATGGAGTTTGTAGAGAATGCATTCTTGGAAAGCATCAGCAGGAACCCTTTTGTTCCCAGAAAGTATGGCAAGCACATGAACGACTAGAAATTATTCATAGCGATCTATGCTTCATGAAAAAACCCTCATTAGTATATGTGAAGTATATTTTGATATATATTGATGATTTAACTATATTTGATTGGTTATATTTATTGAAGAATAAGAATCGTTTATTTGAAAGATTCAAGGAATTTAGGGCATTAGCTGAAAAGCAATGTGGTGGACCTAACAATTGTTTGAGATCAAACAATATTGGAGAATATGTGAGTCGATAGTTTGAATAATATATCTTGTAAAATGGTATTCCTTGGAAGATATTTTCCCCTCACACCCCCTCAGTAGAATGGAATCACAAAGAGGACAAATTAGACTTTTGTAGAAATGGTGCGATGCCTACTGCAAACCAAAGATATTCCAACTAAATTTTAGGTAGGATTTGTTTATTGTTCAAACTATCTCCTGAACATTGTTCTGACTAGAGATGTCGGTGACATGACTCCAATTGAGAAGAAGAACATAAGGAAACCCTCTATCGAAACCTTTGTATGTGTTTCTTGGGGACCTATCAATGAAAACTGCAGGAATAAATTGGATGCAAAGAATCATTTTTGAATCATGATGGGATATTCTAATGAATCAAAATCCTACCGAATATTTTACCCAACGAAACAACAAATCATATTTTGAAGAAATGTTATATTTGATAAAAAAAATTAAGGTAATAAGTTCGTGAACTCCTCTTCTATTCTATTTCATAGTGGTCTTTTTGATATTACTGAAGAATTTGGATCAATTGTAGCCCTCTTTGAAGATTCAACTAGACCGAAAAATTATATTCCTGAGTTGACCGGTAGTCAGTCCACATTGACTAAAAATTTTGACACACCTTCCCATTCAACTAAGCATGAATGAGAATGATCACCTTCAACTTCTCTAACTTGGTGATTGGATAAAAATATTGAAGCTATTGGACTTGATGTTAGAGATGCTAGTATTGGTCGGCAGACCTATAGTTAGAAACAACATTGAAATGTTGTACTAATGGTATGTCTTATTAAAACCTATGATCCTGGCACTTATGTTGATGCTCAAGGAGTTATTGAATGGGAAAATGTTATGGCTACTGAAATTGATTCTCTAAATAAGAATCATAGTTGGGAACCAATTCCTTGACCATAAGGAAATACTGTTGTGAATTGTTGATAAGTATACACGATAAAGTTTACTTCTAACAGTGTTGTTGAACATCACAGGGATCGACTAGTAGATAAAGGATTCTCTCAACAATAAGGAATCAAATAAACTAAAATGTTTTCCCCTATTGAAAATATGAACTATTGTTGACTAATTATTGTTAGGTTTTATAATCCTCCCTTGACCAAACTGTCTATTAGATTATTTTAGCCTAACTTAGGAGTTTTATTTAATTAATTAAGTCCACTAGTACCATTGGGTCCACTTGGCCTAATGGGGCCACATGTACCAGTTACTAGAGTGTGGGGAACACCAATAGAGGCTAACTACCACTGACTAGACTTGCATGCATAAGTTTAGGTGACTCCTAGGCCATTCCCTACATTTTAGGAGCCTCTAGGAGTCTCGGCACCAACCTCCTTCAGTTAGTTGGATTTGGAACTAGTTAAGCTTTGTTATTTTCCAGTTACATTTAGTTAGATCACAATCAGTTCAGTTAGTTCTAGTTATGCATGGCTACATGTGGATAAGGCACCTTTTCTCACCTACCACTTCAGTTAGACTGATTTAACTGTTTATTACTGATTGCATGAATTGATTAGACATTTGGAGTTAACCATTTGGACTCCAATATTCATTAAGACATCCTAAGTTAGCTAGTCAATTAGGTATAGTCACATCCAGTTGGTAGATTTGAATTCCTCCCTAATGAATTCCAATTCTTCCTTATGTAACACTGTTGTAACACTGGATTAATTAATGACAATTATACTATAATTACCTGAGCTATACTCATTCGTTTCCTATGTGGTTTGATTTGTTCAGTGTGTATCTTCATTCTCCTTTTACTGCATCAATAATATTGGGCTCATTGCTTGATGATCTAAATGGCACAACAATTTTGACATGGTATCAGATCCATTTCAAGCAAGCTTCATGTCTGTCTACTCTCCATTGAACACCAAAAGCAACCAGGTTTCCACATAAGTCCCACAAAGGGTACCTTGATTCCTCTGAATTTATTCATAGTGGTGGTGTGGGCATGATGGACCCTGAGAAAGTGTTCATGTCAAGAGGGAAGGCGGGATTCTAACATAATTTGAATGTTTTAGTGTTTTGCAGTAAAACTCTATAGCTGTTGCGTAGCTTGTGTGAAGATTTGTGCTTTTCCAGTAGGAGAATTATGGATTCTCTACCTTCTACTCCTCGGATCCTAACAACATTCAATTATCTTTATTGGAGGGAAGATATGTAGTTGGCCTTGCGAAATCTAGGCTACTATAGGATAATACTTGGAAGGGAGGTTGAACCCCATTAGACAGTGGACCACTTAGATGAAGCTTTCGGTTATCTATGCACTCATATATCCAGAGGTATCCTCTTCCACCTTGAAGGTTAGAGGAATCCTAGAGAATCCTGGGAGAATCTTGAATACCTGTTTGGAAAACAAGATGAGCTTCGAGGACACCTCCTAGAGAATGAGCTAGTAGCCTTACATCCCATTAATTTAAAAACAGTAGAGAAATTATTTACTAAATTCAAGTCTCTTGCAATCCAACGCAGAAAGTGAGGAATATAAATGAAGGATGAGAAAAATGTTCTCTCCATTCTCAACAAACTCGATTCTGAGTATTATTTATTTCTCTCAATATTCCATTATAAAAGGGATTCCTTTCTGGGTTGCTCTTGTGAATAGTCACGTACAAGTCTAAGCAACAAAATTTTTGGGATTGGGTTGCTTGTCCCTGTCCTCCTGTGAATTTTGTCTTGCTTAGGGGTCTTTAGTACTAGCATTGCACTATAGGTTTGATAGCCCTGTTAGTCATACTTTGTGTTTTTCGATAAGCCCTTGAGTTTCTATTGGTTGGATTGTCTTTCTTTCAGCAACTTGAAGTGGATTTTCCTATTGGGTGATAGGTCCAAGAGTTGGTTGTCTGAATCAGTGATTAGGGTTCTAGATATCGTATATCCCATTCTATTTCCGAATAGTGTTGGTTTGTCACTTGCCTTTGATTGATTTTCAGTCATTTCCATTCATTGTGTCCTCCCAAGTTGGGTGTTTTCCAAGTCTTCCTTAGGTGGTTGATTCTTGGTTTTTTATAAATCTACTTTACTTCATTTTGCTTACTTTATATAGTTAGATTTTCCAAGCATACTTAAGAATTTTTCATTTAGGTGCATAGTAATCTTTGAGGAATTTGAAAAGTGAAAAGAAAAGCATTGGAAACATTTGCATTCAAATTGCATATGGTAGTTTTACTTTCATTTTTTAAATAAAATCTGAAAAATTACAAAAATAAGAAGTTAGTTTTCTCTTCCTTAGTTGCATTTTCATTAGTTTATATTTACGAAAAAAAAAAAAGAGAGAAGCTTGTTTTAAGTAGTGATATTTTGCTTTGAAATTGACTTATACACTTGTTTTTACATTTCTTATCGAGTCTATAACATCATAGTATTTCACTCCACTTGCCTTCTGAGTAAAAATAGCCCTTAAAATGAACGCCATAATTAAATTTTATTAGTAATTTTTGTTTTATAAGGCCATACACCTACTAGTTTAGGCTATACTTTTGGGATAGGAAGTGTAAACTCCCCATAAGTACTTCAATTAAGACATAGTGGGCCAATCAATAGGTAAATCCTTCTCTTTATTGATAGTATCTGGGAAGCTCCTCTCAAATGGGAGTTAAGCACGAGGCCATGTGGAGGCATTGGATTCAGGAGATACCTTGTCAAAATGTAGACCAAGGTTTTTACGCATCTGAGGATTCTGTCCTAGATATAGTTTCAAGCTCAGTTACCCTGCCCATGCATACGAATCAGGCTTGCGACTGTCCCCTCAGACTATTGGTATAGTTAAGGTAGCCTCTAGTCTCTTGACATCTAGGGTTTATACACAGGTAAACCAGAAGGCTATTTTTGGTTCACCTTGGACGGGCTTGGAAGGTAAGCCTTGTTGAAAGTGTAGGAGAGCGGTGGGTAATTCCTCCGCTTGTGCCTAAGAACCTCTTCAAGGAATCCAAGAAACTATCTCTCATATTTCTTTAGGAAAGCATATCTTGTACCCCTTATGATTGTTGAGACTTTAGGAATTTTTGTAGTGATTGCTTTATGGTTTGTCTATGTTTTTCCTACCTTAGGGTTTGAAGAGTCGAATTTACAATCATGGAGGACCAAGCTATCAAAAGGTCACAAAGGTTGCAAAACCTTCCTCTGCTCATTACATTGGAACCTCCACCTCCCCCTGAAAGGTGGAAATTAGACACAGATGGTTCTTTTGAACCGATAGGAGTCAGTGAAGTTTTGGGTGAACCAGAACTTAGGAAAAACCGTTTTAATTTAAACATAGTTGAGATAGAAGACTTGCAGGATGATTAGTTTGCAAGGAATTTTAATACACCTCTAACTAACTTAAACGATCCTATGATCATTCAGGTTCGTCCTTTCGACCCACCCGTGATTGGTGTCCCTATGAGCAGAATAATGTCTACTGTAGGAGAAAATTCTTTTATTTCCACCTCAGCCGCCCCGGCTGAAAGGGTACTACCTCCCCCGTTAAGTGCCCCTAGATCAAGTATACCTACTACACCCTTAACTCCAGTGAGCCGAGTGGTTCAAACACCGGCTCCCACAAGCCTAGCAGGTGCTTCTGGTGGTATGGTCACTGGGATTCCTAGTGTACCTATAGTTCCTACTTCCTTCGCACACACTGCCTAGAGTGGTCCTATAGGATCCTTGGATTTTTTCCAAGGATTTCCTTGGAATGGGGGGGAAATTCCCCCATCCACTCCATACGTAGGCCCAACACCCTCATATGTAGGGGTGCATTTTGAAAACACTAACCCTTATGGTTAAGGTTTTCAAACTCTGGTTTTAGCTTGATTCATGAGCTCTCCCTTTTTACTTTTTATTGAAGGGATACCTGCTACTATATTTCAAACCCCAGTTTTAACTGCAGTAACTAGAACCTCTTATACTGCACCCAACACAAAAAATCCTATGGCTTATGGCTGGAATCCATTTCAAAGAAACCCATCCACATCACAATCTGTAACATGGGGCAACCCCACCTTCACATATGGGAATATGGGGGCAAGTCCCTCTAATCCCCAAACTGGTACTTTTAGTGCTCTGGTTAGACCTAATCTTCCTTTCCTAGCAACATTAAACTTGCCCTATTTTTCTAAACTGATGAATGACCCGGTGAGACATGATCCCTACTGGCCCCCTGTCCCTATCAAGCTACCCTCGGATATCCCAAAATTTGAAGGCAAAGTTGGTGACGATCTTGGAGCTCATGCCACCACTTTCCATTTATGGTGCTCTTCCAACTCACTGAATGAAGATTCAGTTCATTTGAGGCTGTTCCAAAGAACTTTGACGAGTACTGCAGCAAAATGGTACATTGAGTTACCTTCTGCTGCATTTAGTAGTTTTTGGGACTTGGATAACGCTTTCCTTAGTCACTTCCAACTTCCTATCCGATATGATTTCAAAACGGACTTGTTGTCTACCTTTCGACAGAACAAGGCCACCCATATCTCAAATCACATCCAAGAGTGGAGGAGGCGGAAGAGCCTTATTAAAGCCACTATTCCTCCTGAGCTCTTATTAGAATGGTTCCTTAAATATCTATTGCCTTATATATCTAAGGATGTATCTACTTCAGGAGTGACGAATGAGGAAGAAGCTATCCTCAAGTCCCAGCATTAACTAGATTTGATATATTCTTAGTCTAGGATCTTATATGAGATTATCCCTGAGGCACCGAGGCCAACACACTATGTAGAGAAACCTAAGCCTGGACCCCATGCCGATGGTGTGGTTGGTTCCATGAATTCTCCCACTATAGAATCTTTATCCAAGTAGCTCCATCAACTGTCCATCAAACATTCTACGCCAGAGGTAGAAAAGGCTACTCCCTCACCCCAAAATGCAAATGTTTTTATACAAACCTCTCAAAAGGGAAATTAGCATCCCAGTGGGAAAAAGAAGAGAGGAAAGAAAGGGGAGGGAAACCAAAACAAGCAAAAACCCGCAAACAATGCTGATGGGGGCAAGAAAGAAAAGAAGAAGGTGAAATTCTCATGTAAGTTGTGCCATGAAGATCACCTCACCCATATTTGTCCCCTTATGGAACAAGCTCAGAAGATGTTAAAAACTCAATAACCGGTTGTCCTGAGGGATCCTTTTCCCCAAGGATAGAATTATGCTTCAGCTTCCAATGCAGCAGGGTGCACCCCAAATGCCCCTAGCCCCAATTATATCAACATGGTTTGATCCCAAACTTGACTAAAAACCAGGAATAGGAACTATGAAAAAGAGACCTCGGAGAAGGGTAAGTCAATAGGTGAAACTTCTAACCCTCTCACAATTGAGAAACCTGCTGAAATTATGCCCAAGATACCGAAAGGTGTCTTTAAGAAGAACTTGCATAATCCTAATGCTAGGGCTATAGCCAACTACTCCATAGTTCAAGACTTAGCCCAAACCCCTTGTGCAATGTCAGCTTTAGAGGTGTTATAGAGTTCTCCTGCCCAGTGAGATGCACTCTTAGCAGCCTTAGGAAATATGGACTCATCGAGTCTCATGGCGAAATTTAATTTGTTTGATGTCAAAATTCGCCTACCATATCATGTAGCCTTATTGATATATTTTATCCATGGTGGAAAGACCATTGGAAGAGGATTTGTCGATGAGGGTGCTTCGACATGTGGTATGTCCTTGTCTTGTTGGAAAGCTCTTAGATCCCCAGAGCTGGTCCTGTCAAACACCCTACTTATTGCTTTTGACGAAAGGTCATTCCATCCACATGGTATCCTACTGGATTTTAAAAGTAAGCTAGCAGGGAAAGTGATTTCTGTTGAGGTAGAGGTGATTGATGCACCTTTGGATTATAATTTTCTCTTGGGAAGAAGTTGGACTTATGCCATGTCTACTATTGCATCGGCCGTCTTTCAGGTGGTAGTGTTTCCACATGAAGGGAAGTTGGTTACTGTTGACCAACTCAGCTTTACCTGAAAAGGTCACATGGAATCTAATTATTCCACTATACCATTGGTTAATTAGGTCAACCCTGCTTTAGAGAGCTTAGGGGCCGGAATGTACGCATCATTGATGGGCACATTTGATCCTCTAGCTCCCATTAATTATATAGGTTCTACTAGTGTGGGGAATTCCATAGCTAAGGTTGTTTATAGGATTGATCCTTGGGTTCTCCCTTCCCACCATGAACCTGGAGTGCCCTTATCAGCAATGGAAGTGGCTTATCAAGCTATCACCCAAACCACTATTGATCCCTTTCTGGTCCCTCTCACAGTCTCAGAGGAATCGGAAGAAGCCTGCTTGGGCAGAAAACTCTTTGCATTCTACAGATTATTTAGATATGGTTTTACCTTATGATGAATCCATTCTAGAAGCCATGTGTGGATGAGATAAGATTTGTGAATATCTTCACCATCGATCCTATTTTCTTCCAGAGTTAAGAAGGATAGAGAATCAGGAGTTTCATATGAGACTGGCAGACGATGTTGATATGCCCATTAATCCCTTACCAAGGGAAGGAATGTTTGTTGAGGGGAATATGGAAAATATTTCCACTACCATCCCTATCAACATCTCTATAAATCCTAACGTTGTGGAAAATATACATATCGGTGAAAACTGCTCTCCTGAGGAGATTGCAATCTATACAGCCTTATTTAAGGAATTCCACGATGTTTTTTCCTGGTCATATGAGGAGATGCCAGGAATTGATCCATCTATAATCAAGCATGAGATCCGAACATACCCTAATGCTAAACCTGTTCAGCAAAAGTTGAGACCTGTCAACCCGCATAAAGCGGCGGCAGTAAACGCTGAAGTGGAGAAACTGCTGAAAGCCGGTTTTATGTATCCCATAGCTTTGACGGAATGGGTATCCAACCCTGTTCTTGTTGATAAAATGCAAGGGACCATACGTGTCTGTAATGAATTTAGAGATATAAACAAATCCTGTCCTAAGGATAAATATCCCATGCCATTTATAGATCAAATTATTGATGCTTGCGTAGGAAGTGAAGTCTTTTCGTTTATGGATGGTTTCTCCAGATATAATCAAATTCAAATTAAACTAGAAGACAACATAAAACAGCTTTTATTTGTCCTTGGGGTACCTTCATGTACAAGAAAATTCCCTTTGGATTGAAAAATGATGGGGCAACCTTTCAGGGGGCAATGAATTTTTCCTTTCACAATATTAAATCCATTGTCAAACCTTACCTTGATGATCTGCATGCACATTCTCGTAAGAGGATCAATCACCCAGATCACTTGCATTTGATTTTTGAATGATGCAGATACTATAAGATTCACTTGAATCCCCAAAAGTGCGTTTTCTGTGTCGAGTCAGGGAGACTGCTCGGATTCATTGTTTCTAACAAAGGCATTCAGGTGGATCCTTTGAAAGTTAAGGCCATTGTAAATATGCCTCCTCCTCGTTCTATCAGGCAACTTCAGATCCTGCAGGGGAAGTCCAATCTTCTTCGAAATTTCATTGTAAATTATGCCAATATTACTAAGGATTTCATGCGCCTATTAAAACAGGACACCCCATTTGTATGGGATGAAATTGCACAACTCGCATTCGAGGCATTGAAAAAAGCTTTATTGTCGGCACCATTATTGCATCCGCCAGATTACTCTAGGGATTTTATATTGTATCTGGCTGCATCTGTGTCGACCATAGGGGTAGTCCTAGTCCAGGAGGACGATAAGCTCCAAGAGCATGTCATTTACTATCTCAGTCGTGCTTTAGCTATACCTAAACTTAGGTGTTCCCACGTCGAGAAGTTGGCCTTAGAAACTGTTTATGCTATTCAGAGGTTACGTCACTACATCTTACTAAGGACTACGACGATAGTGGTGGATGTTAATCCTTTTCAATATGTTTTGTCTCAATGGATAGTTGGAGGCAAATTTTAAAAAATGGATAGTCATTCTCCAAGAGTTTGACTTGGATTTTCAGTCCTCAAAATCCAAAAAATCCTTAGTTTTTGCTAAGCTCATTGCAGAATTTCTAGTAGAGGAAGATGTAGCTATCAAAGAAGACTCATTCCTAGATGAGCATATATTTTTGATTTCCACCTCTGACCCCTGGTACAGAGATATACTTATCTATCTCCAGAATTTGAAGTATCCTATAGCTTTCTCACGGGAAGAACGACGTAAACTACGCCTACATGCCAAGAACTACCTTATCATAAGAGACACCTTATATCGTAAGGGGGTAGATTCCATTTTACATCGATGTCTTACCCATAAGGAAGCAGATATTGTCCTAAATGATGCCCATAAGGGTCATTTATCTGGGTTAGCAATGGCCCAGAAGATATTACGTGTCAGTTATTTCTGGCCCACAGTTTTTAAAGATTCTATGGAAGCCGTAAAGCGCTGTCATCCTTGTCAGCTTTACATCAGAAAGATGCGGTCACCTCCTGCTCCATTATTTCCCATCATCTTAGTGGGCCCCTTCATGAAGTGGGGGATTGATTATGTGACATGTAACCCAGCCTCGGCTGGGGATCACAAATATATCATTGTCACTGTAGACTATTTTATGAAATGGGTAGAGGCAATGCCCACCTTTAAAGCTAACGGGGAAACTGCAGTTTTTTTGTGTTCAATCAAATTATCGCACAATTGGGTATACCTAAAGTGATTGTCACTAACCATGGAAGTCATTTCCAAAATAGCATGATGACTGAATTGACCACTATGCTAGGATTTATACAAGAACATTCATCTTCATTCTATCCTTAAGAAAACAGTCAAGTCGAGGCTGTTAATAAAACTTTGAAAACTATCCTCAAACGTACTATTAATGCAACTCATTCCAATTGGCACATCATGTTGTATCCTACACTTTGGGCATATTGAACCAATGTAAAAAATGCTACAGGGTTTTCCCCCTTCCAACTCGTTCATGGAGTGGAAGTCATTACCCCTGTTGAATGTGAAATCCCATCCTTAAGAATTGCTAGTCATGTGTTACCTGATACAACTGAGCTGGAAGAACATGAATTACATTTAGAACATATGGATGAATAGCATAGAGATGTGCTGACAGAAAACCAAGCTCATAAAAATAGGGTCAAAATCCAATATGATAAATCGGTCAAGCCTCGGATTTTCTCTGAAGGGGAGCTTGTATTTCTCTGGGACCAAGACAAAGAACCCCTGGGAGCAGGAAATTTCAGGTCTATGTGGTTAGGAACTTATGTTGTGTCAAAGGTGTTAAACAAGGGTCCATATGAATTGATTGATTTTGATGGGAATAAGCTTCCTGAGCCTATAAATGGGCTCTACCTGAAAAAGTACTATGCTTAGGCTTAGCAATTTTTCTTGTATTTTATTGTATGTATTTTTATATACACTAGTTCATCAATTTGTGTTTTTTATACCATCTGTTGGTTGCTTCAGATGTCTTTCAAGAGGTTGGTAGGTTTCACTGATGGCGCCAATCGCCACACTTGTAATTTAGCTTCAGCTGCATGGGTCATTTATTCACCCTTGGGACAGTTAGTTGCCTCATGAGGCGCTTGCTTAGGTCTTGCTACCAATAATGTGGTTGAATATAGGGCTATCATTGAGCTTCTATGGGATGCTTTTTCACATGGTATCACTCAGCTGGAAGTCCGAATGGACTCTCAACTAGTGGTTTCCCAGCTCAATCGGGCTTATCAGGTGCAAAACCCTATTTTATTGCATCAGTTTATGCAAGTTAGGTTATTCGAAATAAATTTTGAGTTAATTACATTCAATCATATTCCAAGGAATCAAAATTCATTAACTGATGCATACACTAATTACATCTTGGATTGGAATTTAACACATTTTACATAAAAGTATACAGCAAACACATAAAAAACATTTGTAAATAAACTGGCAAAATATATATATGTGTGTGAATATCTGTCCATATAGATAGGTTGAGTATCTGATCCTCAGATCCAGTCATAACTGTATAATATACAAAAAATATACAAAACATGGATCAAAGTCCATAAATTCTCCAAGGTCTAAGTGGGACCACCCTGGTCACTTGGACCCCCCTGGTCCCCCCAATCACCCTGCACTTGGGCTTCTTCAGCCTTTTTGGCTTCAGTAGCCTCAACAACATCTATGTATACAAGTACTGCTCTGGCTACTCACCTTAGAAGGCATATCCAGACAGGTGGTACACCAACCACTAGCTCCTGCATGATGGTTGGGATGTGCTCAATCCGTAAGGTAGGTACTCTCTGGGTAATCCTAGCTAGATTCCCCTCAAGAACCCTAATCAAGCCTTGGTATTCTCCCAAAATAGGACACACATACATGCCTTGATGCCCATCAGGGCAGAATGGTCCAATATCTGCATTTTGACATTTTAAAAGGATTAGAACTTTTATACATATGTATATATATCTATATTTAAAATTCATAAAAGTTTTAAAATTTGAAAATAAAAATTACCTAACTCTCCCCATGCTCCTCCTGGAGAGAGGACTTGGTCAGTATCACCATGGAAATCCATTCCAGCATATGGAACTGCTCCAAGGCTGGCAACTGTCATTCCCACCAAAAGTATAAGTCGTCATCATAGACACTCTAGACCCAGCCACCACCTCCCTAGCGGAGGAAGATATCTCCCAAGCTACTCAGCCTAGGTTTATGGGGAGAACGAACTAGCAAAGGTACTGCAGGACTCAATCCTGGCACTCTCTCAAAGAATAAGACTACTAATATGCTGGAATAACCAAAAAATTTCCTCCTATCTCTTTTGTAGTCAGAGAGTTGTTTTCTTATTATCGGGATCACCCCCGAGCACCAGTCATATAGGGCTCCTTGCATACGGTCTACTGCTAGTCTCATTTGGTTCTAAGTTGCAAGGTGAAGTGATGATGACCCTGCAACCCTCACTATAGTTCTCTTCAATGCTTGTAAAGGAAAGTTGCGAATGTGAACAATAGGGATGCAGCTACCCCTCTTTTGAGAGCCTGGTTCATAGTATATATCAATATAGTTCTGTACACTTAGAGGATCACCGCCTCTGCTGGTTCCTTCCAAGTTCATCGGAGCTCCTCATCGTGATAAACTAGTAATGAAATATACATCCTCCAATGTAATCTCTAAAGACTCACCTTGAAGGTCAAACATGCCCAAATCATGATCCCAATAATTTATCAAGAACTCTAAGAGGCGAACATTGGCCTGCATAGGTGAGGTACAGAAAAACTTCAATAACCCACTTTGACATAAAACATTCACTATGGGGGCATCTTGAAGAGATTATTGGTCCATGTCTTCATGTTCTCGCTCCCTCCACTCAAGCACCATCTTTCAATCTAATAAACAAGCAATTGCAAATCTTTAGATTCATATAAAATTTTGAAATTTTTACCCTATACATTGTTTTTCTACCTCACGCAGCGTATGCGACTATCTTTTAGGAAAGTTGCATACTGTACGCGACTGTCTTTCAGGAAACCCATGTATAGAACATGTGTACGTGACTATTAACATACCATACCCATGTACACATCATTTTTGTTTTGAGGGTGCTTCAAAACTTGAAATTAGGGCTCAGATTTAATAATTGCTTGGATCAAATGAAAGAGCATGGAGTATAGTTTTACCTGACACTTATGGTTTTGAGAATGGTCCACCAAATCGTCAACACCGAGCAATCGAAGGTAGAGGTATAAACTTGTCTTTTATGGTTAAAAATCAAAATGGTGAGTTTTATTCATATTTTGAACTATTTATAGAAAATTTATTTCTAAAGTGGGTTTTTTTCCCTATTGTTCATAATTTTTAAACTAATACTATCTCTTTTTTTTTCCATGTGACAGGTTTATCACCATTTCTAAGTTGTTTCTTGCTCATATAGGATGGTTTTTGGTCATTTCACATGCATTTTGCATCTATACCTACTCCATATTAATCCTAGCATTAACACTTCGACCATGGACTATGGTATTTTTAACCATTAGCTCCTTGTCTTTACCATTGTTCTTCCATGGATAGGACCTTCCTCCCATGAGTATCCTAATTTAGAACCTACTTATTGTCTTTCGATACTCATGTTGGAGCTATCATAGGTTCAGGGGAATATTTTTTAGCTATTTTTCACGCCAAATTGAGCCTCATTTTGGTGTCTTTTTACAAGCTATCCCTTTATAGGACTCCCCGCCCTTATGGAGTTTCTTTAGGCCCAGGTATAACTCCTTAAAATAGACTTGACTACCAAGTAAACTTGTCTGTTCAAGCTCATTAAGAATACGTGAATGGGCATCCACATTGGTGGTAGGTTATCTCTTTCTCGGACCATGTGGAATAATATGAGAAAGGATCACTCTCTTTTCTATGGAATTGAGAAGAGTATTCTCAGGTATAGGTTTATCACTTTTTCGGACCTGAGGGACTAAATTTACAGAAAAGGAACACCTGGTATGAGCTCAGTTTTTCTCTTTTTTGTGCTCTGGACCTAAACATGAAAAATATTTTGAGTGCACTTTATGTCTTTGTCATGCTCGTTAAACACTATTACGGAAAGAAACTCCTATAGCTTGGGGTACCACAACAGACAGCTTGACTCCAGAAATCATTTTTTTCCAATATGCAATATAAATTAAATGTCTAACACTAAAGGACCATACCTCGTACCTTATTCTGGACAATTAAAGTAGATCCACGTTGAGCTTTCCAACTTCAGCTTGAATTGATAAATTACTTCCTCAGCAACAAGTAAACAATACAAGCATTCTATATATCACAGTGTTAGATCTATTCTAGCATATATAATCAATAATGTATAAGCATTTGACATAATCCCATGGATAAAATATTCATTCAAACACACATTATTGGACAGGAAAATATATTTCTATTAATATAAATCAAATATTACAAGAGATACAACCTCTGACGGCACGTCTGCGAACCGAAGAAAATGAATCCACCACTTGGGCCTCCACCACCTCAATCCTCCATCTCTCGATAGCAAGCTCACAGGGAAAAGGAAAGCTTGGGAAGAACAGACTAGTGCTCCAAGGGACAAAGGGATGCAGACTCAAGCATAAGTTCTGGCAACAATGGACTATAGTTTCTTTACTCTCAATTCTCTCATATGCCTTCAATGTACCATAGAGTTCCTTACATAGATTTTCAAAGGGGTAATGAAAGGTCGAATCCGAGCGATCTCAAGGAATAGGGAAGGCCAGGAGTCAAGTGAGTCGGATCCATGTCAAGGAAAACTCCAAAAGGATTTGGATTTTGTACACATCCCGATGTACACGGTTTTAGTGGTCAAATCCGCGTATATACGTGCTTATAGGTTTAAAAGTCGTGTGTATCATTTTTCACATGTTTTTAGGGATGATAAAGGAAACATCAAAGGACAAAAAATGGTCCAAGGGGTCTAAGGAGTCTGCAGCGGGATAGGGGAAGGCCATACAAAGTGTGATTCACCTGGAGTGGTAAAATCAGCTATAACAGATGCCCCCTAATGTGTGAGGTCAGAGGGGTCATATGATGGCCGAAATACATTATAAGTCCATCCCAAAAGTGGAGTGATGAAGGATCCCAAATGGAAGACCAGCCACCCAATCAGCATAGTACAATAAAACAACTCTGCATACAACTACAAATACATATAGCAGTCCCAGATACATACGAGTACAATGGCCATGAATAGGCATGATACAAGATATCACATAAGTGGTCATCGCCACGCACAATATACATAGATCAGAATCTCCATGATGAAGGTATACAAAGGAACATGATCTCCATAATGGCTGAAGATATATAATAGATCAAGATCTCCATAATGGCTGGAAATGTCTGACATATACTCAAATCAAGTCACGAGAGCTGAAATCTCATGAACAATGGCACGATCAAGGAGGAAGCATATAAAAGATGCCTCCAATATGGAAAGTCTTCTACACAAACCACTACAAGTACATGTCCTACTATGTGAATAGAGGTGTCGAGGTCGAACATAGTATTCCATCATCTGATTACCGGTCATTGATGTATACCATTAACAGATGCGATATCACCCATGGATAATGAAAATGGGAATCAAGGTACTAGAGTGAAAACTAACAAGTGTGAATAAATGTGTTGAGGTCAAACACTTGAGAGGATCCATCGATCAAGGGACATTGATGTATTCCCAAAGACTGTCGATGGGGAGAGAAATTGCCACTGATGGCTGCAAGTATCAAGGCACTCAAAATGACTCTAGATTCAAATCCTAGAATAAATGATCTAAAGTTGATGGGATGAAATCTGCTGGAAGGAGGGCATTAAGGCATCCCCCATCATCCAACACGAGGTACTCAACAAAGCTGTATAATGTTGAAGGACTCGGTCATAAGGTGCACGAACCAGTAACTGTACCAGGAATCGCCGACATGCAAAGTCAAGATAACTGAGGAATGGCTGACACAAGATTCAAATTCCTTCGAACAATAACATAACAGTGTATGGTGACTGAATAGAGGCATTATAGACTCTATATACAAAATGGGACATCTTTGCGACACAAGAGGCATCAACAGAGGCTCCATAGGGACTGGAAGCTTAACCAGTCGATGGAGATAAACTCAGATAAACGAGTACAACTCCTAAAGTCAAACCATAACCCAACCAATGGATGTGATATATAGTGCTCTGTTCGAAGGCGACACGACTCGACAGCTGCCACAGATAACATCTTTCCTTGTCTGGATTTTTGGTTTTTTTATTTTTTTTTACTTTTTCAATTATTTAAAAATCTTGAAAAAGAATAAAAAGGATTTATAGTTACAGACTAGGAGGAGACGAGTGTCATAGGGGCAAACAAACTAGTTCCAAGTAGTGGAACATACCTATGCTCAATTCAAGGATACATGTGTAGTATATCGACACTTAGGGGAAAATCCCCTCCCGGTAAAAAGGGAATCAAGCTGCAAAGGATATAAAAAATGGCTTTGCATGGCTAGACATGAGATAAGCTCGGGCTATATGGTTGAAACTCAATGTCAGGGAAGCCGGTGTAAGGCTCAATAAATCAGGAAAAGCTCATGATAATGCAATTACAACTTGATATATACAAGGGAGTCCCAAGGAAATGGCCAGCATAAATTTCAAGAGGAGTATGAATCTCTTGCTCAAGGATAGGGCGGGACTAAAAGGGACTCCCGCACCTAAGAGAGGACTCACAGCATGGGTACCAAATGCAAAATAGAGCTAACTAGGGCACCCATGTATAGGAAAGCTCTATCATTCACATAGTACCACTTTTAACAGCAGCATGAAGGTTCTGTGATACCATGGAATGGGTTCATACCTAAGGTTAAAATGAAATAATCATAAGGTTATGCAAAATGCAAGCGGATGTGAAATCCTAACCAAGATGCCATTTTAGACATGATACCTGTGATAGGCATGAACGGGTCGAAACCTCGGAGAGAGTGTACAAAAAATGGACCCTACATGACAACCATATTAGTCCAAAACAACCCAAAATAGTCAATAAAGAATCCAAACTATAGGATATAGGGAGGAATTATCATGACAAATGCACCCAAAGGAAACAATGCGATGAACGATAGGACATAAAAAGGAAAGTAAGGTGTATACCCAACGTTCATGCATCCACCACCACCCCCATGAGGGTGACCATCGGTGTAAAGACCGAGCGAAGGGAGTCAACATCCTCCACAAATGAAGTAGAGGGAAGAATGTGACCACTTCAAATCTACGAGCAGGGTAAGGGGTTGCGATGCCCCCAATTCTAACACCAAGGTCCATACTAGGACCAAGGATGGGTGATAGGATACCAGGCATGTCGAAAATAAAAGGACCTGAACTCAAGAGAGCATAAATATACTCAAGTAACCATGATCCCAAAGGCCAACTAGCGCACAAAGAGCACACTCCTAAGAAAATATACAGCCAAAATACAAGCAAACCAAGGGGAGGATATGTGAGCTCTCGAATGCAGCAGGTATGTCTTTCCTAGGAGAGGCTCGAAACTCCCATACACTACAAGCGGAGGTACATAACCAATTATAGTGTCCCTCAGCTTCAACGCATAAAGCGACTATGCTGTCCAACCCCAACCTGGCTGGGACACCGGCAGAATAACCCCTATAGAGTACCCCCTCGATATCCTAGGTAAGGCCACTAAGGTCACCTCAATATAATCAATGCTCAGGTGGACAGTCGCAGGCAGGATTGACCGTATGGGTAGGGTAGCAAAGCCTGAAACTCTCAAAAGAGCCCCCAGATATGAATAAAATCCTGGATATATCTCCAGTGCTACTCAGTTATGACTAGGGGTCATCCCAATCAATAACCGCTCACACTGCCTCATGCTTAACTCCCTTTTGAGAGGAGGATCCTAAGAAACACTAGTTATACCAAGCAATTTCACACTCTCACCTGGACAGACACATACATGTTGTTGTTTAGTGGTCTTGGAGAATTTACTCACAATGAACTATTCCAAGACCCTAAAACCTAAGCTTGTTGGTGAACCCTATCAAATAAAATATTGTAGTTCATTTTAATTAAGCATTGATTTTAATTGGCTGTAATTACTCAAAGGGAAATGACCATGCAACTAGTGATATGAAGACTCAGCAGTGAAATAAATGTGTACACCATAACAAACCATGCTAAGTGCAATCTTTGTCAAATGAAAAATAGGGTATGCCACTACAGGAGATGCATAAATATGTATTCCTTTCTGAATGCCAATGCAAGCCTTCCTATATTAAAGCCTAAACACAACTCTCATCCAAGCAATCCAATGCAAGTACCTCCTCAAATCCATATCTAAGATGCAACTAAGAGTGCAACTACGTTGTATTTTTCAATATAAAAGAATGAAAGATGCAATAAAAGTCATCTAAAACTCTCAGTCTCTATAGCAAGTATAAAAGACAAGCCCAGCAAGACAGCGAGACAAAAAAGAGTAATGCACTAATGGAAAAACAAAAAGGATAAATGACTAAAAGTACTTTCAAATAAAAATCAATGAAAAAGCCATCTCTGGTCACAAAAGAAGCATCCAACAGACAACATCAGACCCAAGGAAGACCCAACCACACTCACAACCCACCCAGCAACTTCCCACAACATGAAACTCACCAAAAGGGAGGATGTACGCTAATGTTTAAAGAACAGCTACGTATATACGTGACTTTTGGCCAAAAACCTACGTGTATACATGGATTTTGGCCAAAAACCTGCGTGTATACGCGACTTTTGGCCAAAAATACGCGTATGTACGTGACTTTTGGCCAAAAACCTGCGTATACAAAGAAGGTAGTGGTAAAAAGCAGGCCAAGGATAAAACCAATAAAGGGGAGTGTTAATGGATGAACAAACTATAAAATGAAACACAGAAACAAGGAGAAATAAAGAGCAAGTCAATAATATCAAGCCCATTGTGCCCGCAACCCCCAGATAAAAACAAGGAACATCCCCAGCGGAGTCGCAAATTCTGTTATGGAGAGAAATTCCTATGGCTTGGGGTACCACAACAGACAGCTTGACTCCAGAAATCAATCTTTTCCAATATGCAATAGAAATTAAATGTCTAACACTAAAGGATCAGACCTCGTACCTTATTCCAGATAGTTGAAGTAGATCCCCGTTGAGCTTTCCAACTTTAGCTTGAATTGATAAATTACTTCCTCAACAACAAGTAAACAATACAAGCATTCTATATATCATGGTGTTAGATCTATTCTAGCATATATAATCAATAATGTATAAGCATTTGACATAATCCCATGGACAAAATATTCATTCAAACACACATTATTGGACAGGAAAAGATATTTCTATTAATATAAATCAAAGATTACAAGAGATACAACCTCTAACGGCACGTCTGCGAACTAGAGAAACTAAATCCCCCACTTGGGCCTCCACCACCTCAATCCTCCATCTCTCGATAGCAAGCTCATAGGAAAAAGGCAAGCTTGGGAAGAACACACTAGTGCTCCAAGGGACAAAGGGATGCAGACTCAAGGATAAGTTCCGGCAACAATGGACTATAGTTTCTTTGCTCTCAATTCTCTCATATGCCTTCAATGTACCATAGAGTTCATTATATAGCTTTTCAAAGGGGTAATGAAAGGTTGAATCTGAGTGATCTCAAGGCATAGGGAAGGCCAGTAGTCAAGTGAGTCGGATCCATGTCAAGGAAAACTCCAAAAGGATTTGGATTTTGTACACATCCCGATGTACACAGTTTTAGTGGTCAAACCCACGTATATACGCATTTATACGTTTAAAAGTCGCTTGTATCATTTTTCACATGTTTTTAGGGATGATCAAGGAAACATCAAAGGACAAAAAATGGTCCAAGGGGTCTAAGGAGTCTCCAGTGGGACATGGGAAGGCCATACAAAGTGTGATTCACCTGGAGTGGTAAAATTAGCTATAACAAACACCAAGAACAAAGCATCGAGTTTATTGTTGTAAGACCCATTTCTCGTACTCAAAAGGATCTTTCTGAGTGATCTTGCTTTCCTTCACACTTGTAAAACTCAAGCTATATGCTGCTCTCGAAGGAGCATTGGGTAGGTGGTAGTTTAACCTTTTTTGGACCTCCCTTACTAAGTACGAAAAAGGTTCACCTTTTCTTCTATGAAAGTTAAGAGAGTTCTTCTGTGGTATGTTTTATACTTTTTCGGCCTCAAGAGACTAAATTGGATGAAAAAAGACCCCCCTAGAGTCTTCTTTGGAGTTTTCAAACTCTCTAAATATGAAAACACCAAGTGATCATGTACTAGTTTGGGCTCATAAAATCCATGAATCAATGACACTATCAAAGCATTATTCCCTCTTCTCTTCAAGCTTGTCAAAAAATGAAGAGAGATTCGAGTTGACTTTCTTGGACTCGTTAAAATTTAACAGGGAAGGTAAGGGAGAATATTTATTTTTGGTTCTCATTCAGTGGCAGCATGTCCTCCTTGAACATAGCACTCTCTATTTTTTCCAATACTCATGTCTCAGTGTTCACTTTCAGTTCAACTATTACTTTGAGTTGTTTACTCCTCCTCTTGTCAGTTCTACTTGGGAATCTGATCATTTCTCCTACATGATAGATAAGTATAGTTGTACTATCTGTAAAGTTAAAAGCTGCCTTGAGTCATCTCTGTGTCGTGCTCACTATTCAAGGACTTAACCCTATGTCTGATCTATATCCTGATTCCATCAGTGTCGTATCTATTACTACTTGTGTCTCCCTTCCTTTACCCATGTCCTAGTCACTCTTGTGATCCGTTGGAGGATCTATTTCCTTCCTTATCACAGTATGGTTCCGCATCAACACTTCCTGATGACGAAGACCTAGAGTTTTGATGATCGTACCTCAGGATTCACTTTCATTATTGGTGAATTCCTTTGCTTTAGTTGTCGATTATCACCTGTTGGTTGACAATCTGTTGAATCTGATCCATGTTCGACTTCAATAACATCTATTCACATGGTTTGGATTGTACTGGTTCTTTGGGATTTTTTATGAAGACCTTAGTTTCACATCCATGGACTAAGTTGCACAAGATTATGTTGTGGTTACTTACACAGCTTCCAGATCTTTGAAGACTCGTCATTATTGTATATTGTGGCTTCGATCCACCTTTGTAATATACGTGGTCTTGTACCCGTACTATATGATGTACTCAAATATTGTAAAGGAGCTAGTGTTCCAGTATATTGAACATAGCATCCTCAGATATGACTTTGTATATGACATTATTATGTATTTGTTTTAGATACTACCTCTGCTCCATTGGACTTCTGAGTTATCCAAAGATAATGATTATAATGTATTTCAGCCATCGCTTCCCTCTGAACTCACACATTAGGGGGCATTTTTTATCAACCCAAATGGCACTTCTCCATCCAAGTGCCAACATTCCCTATGTTGGTACACAAAAGGACATTATAGGATTGAAGATTGCCAAAACACTATAGATGGGCATGACATGAGATGCATTTACCTTTCAACCAGCTTACCACATTATTTTTCTAAGTGTTGATTGGCGTACATGACTATATTCATTGAAACTCACATATGTACGTGACTATTCCCATTGGAAACTCATGTACTGTATGCAACTATCTCCATTGCAACCCACGTACATGATCATACGTAGGTTTCCTTTAAGCAAACCGTGTGTCATATGCGGGTTGCATATATTAATAGTCACATACATCTCCATTCAACATTTAAAAATATAAATCACGATTAATGGAGATTATTTGGGCTCTGATCATTAACTACCCCAACTATCTCAACCTCCTCAACCTTCAAAACCACTCTATTTCCCAAAGTATAAATAGAGGCCTTGGGGAGGGCATTAATCAATGAAGTTTGAGAGAAAATCTATGCTAGTGGTATATCTTCAGAAGTCTTGGAGCAGTAGAAATCAGAGTCCTTTGGTTGCAGAGGAGTCCTTGTCTCAAGCGTTGAGTTGTACACTTATCTCATTCACTGATTGTTAATAAAGAGAATTCTTCTTCCAACATTGTGTTGAGTCTCTTTCATGTATTATGGTTGATGAATATATTTNTTTTTATTTAACCTGTCATATATACATATATAAGATTGTACTTGGAGAATTTGCTCTTTGCAGGTGAAGGAGGTGCATCCCTGAAAGCTTTGGAGAGGAACAGAGCAGAAGAAGATCAATCTTGGATCAATCGTCGGTAATCGAGTGAGTCCAATATTTCTTCCTATTTCCTTTCTGTACTTTACTAAATCTAATTGTCTACAATTTTAGAAGTAAGTTCGTAACCCCAGACCCTAGGTTACAAAGGTGTTTAATCCTGAACAACAACATTCGACCTAATCTCTCCTTTGTTCTCAGTGTGGTTTTTCAATTCATGCAGGATCATTAAGAAATGCATTAGAAAGATACAAAGAGAATTTTTCACTATACTAAAGAAACTTATCACTATGGTATTAATTATTGTCGTGGAAAATAATCATTGGTCGGGTTCATTGATTCCAACTAGGGAGGTGATGACCGCAAATCCACTTTTAGATGTGTTTCATGTAACACACCTGAACTGAACCCCTAGTCTGATGATGTATTATGTAACTAATTGACTATGAATTCCCAAGAGGTTGAAACTTATTCTATCTTTATAATTATTAATAAAAAAAATGTACAACTGGAGGTGGTTGAGGGAGAACGCTAAGAGGATCGGGGACTCACGTATTCACTAGAAAGATGGTAAGGGGGCTCTAAATGGCCTATGGCACTATGTTATGACCTTTTTATAGCCTTGAGAATTGAAAAGAAGACCTTATTTCATTAAGTGAGACCAAACATCTTTATTTAGCCATAAAATTTATTTAAGTGTTAGCCTAGAGTTAAAAGGTTATTAGGGAGGAATTAGTTAAATGTGACATGTGGTTCGTGTGAAAGAAAAATTTGATGTGAACAAAGGAATTAGGATTGGGGAGTGAAGCATGGAGGGAGAAAGTATGCAGAGAAGAAAGATGCAATGAAGAAGAATAATAGGACAGATTAATTTAGATGCGTGTGAGATGGGAAGGGAGCGAGAAGGATAAACCGAATTGCTAGTTATACTGTAGAATTATCTCTAGAATCTAAACGAACCTTACCTTCTATTTTTATGTACTAGTTATTGGGATGATTGAAACCTGATAGCTCAAACATGAACCTGTGAGTCACATTAAAGTATAATTGTTGATGTATTCATGACCATGTTTTCCTTTGCTTGATCCACTAAAATCACAAATGGTGCATGCAATTAACTTGGTAGAATTATGAGCATTGTAAACAGTGATGTGTCTCATAGTTGTGCCAATAGATGGAAGTGAATGAAATGAATTACACTATTTGACATGGAATTGGTATTGGGCCAATTATCCTGATTGTCAAGTGAGAATTCTGAGAACCCTAGGATTGGTGAGTAGTTTGGATGGTGAGTGCATTAATACCATCTTGGGGGTGGTGTTTCTGCTAAGATATATATGATTATGATTTATTATGTTTTTGTGGAGCATGCCTTCCACGAATCCGGCTTCCAGTTATCTTGAATTCAAATAAGTGCCTTAAATTTTGCATTAACTCTACATTGATTGTATAACTTGTTATGTGAAAGAACATAATGTGTATGGTGGTCATGGTTAATATAGGGTATCTAAATGATAAATTGTTCGATAGGCATGATTCTATGAGTGGGAACCTATAATATGACTCGTTTTCATTATGTATGTCAATATTGTAATTTATTGAATTATTATATTCCTTGTTTTCTTATTGGCAATTAAGTTAATGGGGTTCCAAAGTATGTTTAATGGGATTTTGAATAATTAATTGTGGTATATTGATAGTATGAAAGTTGGTAAATCACTTATCATATTTGAACTCTGTATTTTGTTCATTAGCATTCATTTGTGTGGATGAATGTGGTATGTTCCTGAGTAAATCACATTTCAGTGTTAAGGCCATTACATGATAGAAATTATAACGGAAGATGTGAACAAACTATTTGTTTGGGATAGAATGCCTTCACCAAGGGTATTGTATGGTAAAGGAAGATAATATCTTAATTATAGCCCTTGTGAATACCTAGTTCCTTCAGGATGTTATTAATATTGTTATTGTAATTCTTGCTTAATTAATACAAGTCTTGTAAATAGTTCCTAATTGTAACAATTATTATTCATGTGAATGTTTGGAATTAATGTTTAATTGTAATTCAGTTCCACATCCTTAATGTGAATAAATTGTAAGACCAAAAGTCTTGCCTGAATTTCCGATAGTTCACTCTATTCCTAGGAAATTTAACTTTTTGAAGTTATTATACTTAAGGTTGGTGCTTGAGAAATCCATAGTTTTGTATGAGTATTGATTATTGGAGGAAGGCATGGAAATTCCAAGTTCAATCAATGTCTTATTCTTTTTACTTAGTCATTTTTCCTAACCTTAGTATGGTTATGTGTCAAACTGGTCAGTTAAGTGGACTTGACACATGCCTAAACCTTATGTTAATATCTCTTTCCAACCTTTCATAATGAGACAGACTCCTTAGTTATATTTCCATTGTTTTTCGATGTTTTTTGTTAAATTAGGATGTGGTGGGACCCACATTAGAGGGGAACCTACGATACCAATGCTGAAGGGGCAGTGTCGATGTCATAATCAGATTTTTTCTTGTGTAATTGTGGTTTCTTTCTGACTTTTGTTTTTTTAGTTTGAGGGTGATAAGGCTCAATGTATGTAAATCACCTAAGGTTTCAATGTTGAGATAGGGGTGCAGAACTCGACATCAGAAAGGATGTTATTAATGTTGTGTATCAAGTGCTAACTTTCGAGGTATGGCATGTTGACATCGGCTAACTCAATATTCAAACATCAGAATGGGCATATTGGCGTTGTTTGGTTAGGCATGCATTGTGTGATTCTGATGTTCGAATCCTAATGTTGGGAACATTGGAAAGGTATGGTCAAGTCAGGAAGGCAGAAATAATTGTCAGGATAGTTTTAAAATGATAATTTATTAACTGATTAATTAAATTTAATCATTAACTAGGAAATTTAGGCTATAGTTAACTATGCTTCCGCATTGGTGAGTTCAATGTTTCTCACTAACAATTGTTTAAATAATTGTAACCAATTTTGTGAAATTTAATTTATAATTAGTAAGCTTCTATGGATGAGATCCAGAAGATACCTCCATGATACCTCCATGCTTCTAAAGAAATAATTTTTATATGCCATGTATTGTGTGCTTCTTGCTACATATTAGTATCTAGGTGGATATGTAACATGCGGGTGTGTTATTGATTGGTACCAAAGCTAATGTTACAACTCTCAAGCCTTTTGGGTCTTTTATTATATTTTTTAATTAAATATTGCATGTTCAAAATATAAGACTAAATATGCATGTGAACCATGATGTGAACTAACAATCATGGATGATTTTTATATTTCTACTAGAAACACAGTTTTTAGACCATTGTACTTGAAGATTGAAAAGTGAAGTAGGTATTACACTTTTAAAAAATTTAAGCATAATAAGGAGAATATCACTGAAATAATGAAAAGAACAGTAAGAAAAATAAGACACGAATATTTATCCTAGGAAGCCCTTGTGGGAAATAAAACCCAACAAAAATTCCTCAATATAGAATCCAACCAAGTACAGTGTAAGACCACAAGACTAAGATAGATTGCTTCTTCTCCTCCAAATGGACTCCTCTTTTTTCCCTCTAGTGAAATTTCTTGAGTTGTGAGTGTGTCCAAATGAGGAGGGAGCCTCATCTATTTATACACATCATCTAGGAAGTCTAATAACCCAACATGGACGAATTCACCTTCCCAACATGGCCGACTTGACTTGAGAGACACAAAAATACATTTTAATAATTCTATTGTGGATACTATTGACTCCATTTAAAATGAAGGTTTTACCTCAATAATTTACATGACCAATTACATCAATGGCATCCCTAATAGGAGGAACACCATCTCCAGAAGGGAGTGACAACAATAATATAATAATATATATTCTGGAGTTATATTATTTCAACACTCCCTATTAACAAGGAAGGTATTCTACATCAACAACAACAACAAGATCTATATATGCACAACTGACTAGTGGATCTATATGTCATAGGAAGTTTTGTAACATCATCATCATAAGAATAATATTCATCATGGAACATCATCATCACAGAGCATCATCATCATGTTACATCATCATGATGGAGCATCATCATCGTCGAACATCGTCATCATGGTGAATCATCATCATCATCTGCAACATCAGTATGACAGTATTGGAACATCATCATCATTTGCAAAATTAGTATGTGAGTAATGGGAAATCATCATCATCATATGCAACATCAGTATGTGAATACTGGGACATATTTATCATCATCATCTACAACATTGGTATGTAAATACAAGGACCTCATCATCATCTATAACATAGGTATGTGAATACCAGGACATCATCATCATCCACAACATCGATATGTGAATACTGGGACATCATCATCATATGCAAGATCAATATGTAAATATTGTGACATCATAATCATCTACAACATTAGTCTGTAAATACTGGGAAAAAAACACTGTCATTACCATGCTAGTGCTAAAAAAACATCATTAGCAAATAAAAGCTAGATCATCACCCCGTCATCAGTATAGAGATGTTGGAACAACATCATCATCATTAACATAAAATCCTAATACAACATCATCATCATCATCATATTAATGCTATAGAAACATTAACAGCAACACGAAGTGTTGGGACCACAACCACATCAACGTCATCAGCATAGACTGTTTGGACCAATACCACATCAACATCATCAGCACGAAGTGTTGAGACCACAACCACATCATCATGAGTAGTAGCACAAAATTCTAGGACCACAACCACGTCATAAGCATCACAGTGGGCACTCTGGTAGACCCACCAGGCCTTGTTTGGATTACTAATCCTTTTGGACCAAGCAATCCTAGAAAGACATATCGGTCTACTTGGGGACCAAACAATCCTTATCTGGATTACTAACCCTTTCGGGCCAAACAATCCTAGCCAGGCATACTGATCGACATAGGATCAAACAGACTTTGTCAGCACTGATATACCAATCCCAATGGGATCAACCAAGCCTTATTAGGATGACATAACAATCCTAAAATGAGCTTCAACACCAGTGCAATAGGAACCACAACCACATCTACATCATCACTCCCTCTTTTGACAGAGGTCCTTACAGACTACACCAATATTGTCTCAAAAGTATTCAAACTTTACATGAGACAAAGGATTAGTCAATACATCGGCCACTTGTTCCTCTGTTGGAACATATTGGAGCTATATAGCTACATTTTTCACCATGTCTTGAATATAATGGAACTTTATCTCTATGTGTTTTGACTTGTCATGAAACACGGGGTTCTTTGTCTGCTTGATGAAACTATGATTATCACATTAGATAGCAGTCACATTCATATGTGTATTGAACACTCCTAATAACAACTTGTGGAGCCAAACTACTTCACTACATGTCGAATATTCGGCAATGTATTCAGTCTCTGTTGTACTAAGAGAAACACAAGTATGCTTGCTACTAAGCCATGATATCACCCCCGATCCCAAACTGAAACAATAGCCTAAGGTACTCTTTCTATCATTGGTTCTCCCAGCCCAATCTAAATCTATGTAACCATGCATTCTAATCTAACCATCCACTAGATATCTGAGGCCACAATCTAGTGTACCCTTAAGGTACCTCATCACATGTTTTTCTAAAGTGAATATGTCGAGGCTCCACCATGTACTAACTCAATGTGTTTATAGAAAAACATATATCTGGATGAGTATTCGACAGATACATTAGAGAGCCAATAATCTGTCGATATAATGTAACATCCATTGTATCTGAGGAATCATCATTCAAGAGATTCATGTTGGTTACCACCATAGTGTTCATTTCTTTGCAATCCAGCATCCCAAATCTCTTTATGATATCAATAGCATATTTTCATTGATTTAGGAGATATCATCCAGGAACTACCATAATTCAAGACCGAGAAAATAGTGCATCATACCAAGATATTTCATTATGAAATCAGCATCAAGCTTCTTCTTACATTCAACAATAATATTCTCTTCACATTTTATGAATAGGTCATCAACATATAGCAATAGAATCATAAATCCTTTATTGACACCCTTATAGTAAACATTGGAATCTACTTTACTTTTGGTAAATCCCAAGCTCATTAGGAATCCATAAATTCTTCCATACCATGCTCTAGGTGCTTACTTTAGCTCATATAATGATTTCTTCAATTTGCATACATGTGAATTTTTTTCATGTGTTTCAAAACTTGGAGGTTGTTCAATGTATACCTCTTCTTCTATCACACCATTCAGAAATGTTGTATTTACATCCATTTGGTGTAGCTTCCATTTCATCTTGGATACCAAGGAGAGAATAGATATAATTGAGATATATCTTTCTACTTGTGCAAAAATATATTCATAATCAATTCCTTCTTTTTGTGAGAACCCTCGAGCTATGAATCTTACCTTTTACTTCTCAATACTTCCATCTATTGAATGCCTTGTCTTGAATATCCACTTTGAAGAAACAACTAACTTCTCTCTTGGTCTTGGTACTGCATTCCAAACATCATTCTTTATTATAAATTGGTATTCTTCAAGCATTGCATCCGTCCATTCCTTGTTCTTCAAAACGGGTAGGTTCTATATCAACAAGATTGCACATCAAGGCCACATAGATGGAATAGTTTCTTCGTCTTTTGCTTCCTTCTGGAGGTCCATATTTTTATTCACCTTAAGTGACATCACAAGTACAACCTCATCTTCTCTTCTGTGATATCATCTTTTGAGGTATCTCCATCAACTTTTGAGGCACTTCCATATCATGGTCTTCTTGTGTTTGTTCTTCTTCAACATTACAGACTAGCATTCTACAAGTTTATTTAACTCTGGGGGATTCATGTTCTTCTTCTAGATATTCATCGGTATGGTTCTTTCTGGACTTACTAAAATCTACATATTCATCAAATATGACATCTTTGTTGATCCTGATCTGGAGATAACCTAGTATGTACACTTTATAAGCTTTTGACTAATCATTGTATCCAACAAATATTCCCTTCTTTCCGAAAGGGTCCAATTTTTTTCTTTTCTCCTTGGGAACATGTATAAACATGAGACAACAAAAAATATTCAGATGGCTAACTTCAGTCATCTCTCCAATAAAACATATATTCTGGATTTATGTTCCCAATAACACTATGAGAAATTATGTTATGAACATATACTGCAGTTCTAGCTACTTCAACCCATAGGTGCATGGGTAAGTCTAAATCCTAAATCATGGCTTTCACATCTTCCATAATGGTTCCATTATTTCTTTCTAGTACTCCATTATGTTGATTATTATAGGGTGCGGTGAGGTCCCTATTAATCTAATCTTCTTTGCATAAATCCTTGAATTCATTTGGAGTGAATTCTCCTCCATTATCGGATCTCAAGGTATTTATATTCTTTTCAAATATGTTCTCTTCTTAATGAAGTGCCTAACATTGGACTATATACATTTGAATGAAAAACTTCCAAGATCCCTTTTTATTTATTGTTGCTTCTTGGAAATGGGTTCTTGGTGTTCTTCCCTTGAGCACATACTTTGCAAACTCCTTCATGATTTATTTGAATTTCAAGTAAACCTGTGACTTCCTTGCTCAAAATTGGTAGTGATTTGTATTTCACATGAGAAAGTATTATATACCATATTTCATATGGTTTGATTGTACTTGTTGTTAAGTTTGAGTGTGTATGTCATTTAATCTTGTAAAGTCCTCCTTCTTCTTCACCAATCACAACTGCATCATCAATTTTCTTTTCTTTTGGCCACACAAGGACTTCTTCATCTACAAAATAAACTCTGAATCCCTTCTTATCTAGGGCTGAGATAGAAACTAGAATATTCTTAAATATTGGGACATGTATGACTTCCTTCAAATTCATAAACTTCCCTGAGTTCAACTTGTAAAAATCTTCTCTCATTCCTTTGATGGGATATTGATAGTCATCTCCAAGATTTACTTTGTAGGGTGAGTCTTTCTAAAAAAGGAATTTAAAAGAGTCTTTATATCTTGTCATATGTCTGTAATATCCACTATCTACGAGCCAATTGTCACTTCCATGTGAGACCGATCTAGTAAGAGCTGATATCAAAACATATTCTTCAGTAGAGTCTTCATCTTCATTGTTTTTTTATTCAACTAGTTCGTCTTATTCAACTGCATGAGCATGGAACTTCTTCTTGATTTGATCTGCTTTGAGTGAAACATTTCTTGCAATGTGTCCCATGTTGTGGCATGAAGCATTCAAAGGATGAGAATATAAAAGTTAAATCCCAAATCTCACAAATGCATTTTCATTGGTTATAGTGACAATTATAAATCTTACAGGTTATTTGAACCATCTACCCAAGGTGTTATCATCCAACAAGATGTCCAATTCAGTGAAGTGTCTCCTCCACTTGAGTCTATTGAACCTCATGTTACGTTGAATTTTCATTCATCTTTTTTTTCTCCTATATATGTTATTCCTTCCTCTGCTTTTGTGCATGATCTTGATCATAATTCACATTCTTCTTCAAGTGACCAACCTGAATGTTCCGGAGATACTAGAGTGTTTCCTACCACTACTCCTCTTCTTGTTTGGGCCTAAAAAAATCTTAAATCCACAAGTTCTAAGATCAGTATTCCTTTATATACTTGACATACTATGTCTAACTTTGCTCGCATGACTAAATTATTGGCCACATATGCTCCCTCCACATATGATAAAGATAAAGATAAACTTTAACAGGAAAAAGCAATGACTTCTAAGTATGACTAATTAATGAAGAACAATACTTGGACTCTTGTTCCCCTTCCTCTTGGAAAGTATTTAGTTGGTTGTAAATGGATTTATAAAACAAAGTTTACTACAAAAGGACATATTGAAAAATATAAATCTGGGTTAGTAGCAAAAGGTTTTTCTCAGCAAGAAGGTATATATTATACTAAAACTTTTGCTCCAGCTGCTAAAATGAACACAATAAGAACCATAGCTTCTCTTTATACATCTTATCAATGGGAAATCCACCAAATGAATGTCAAGAGTTCCTTTTTGAGTGATGATCTTTGTGATAAATTTATATGCAGCAACCACATGGTTTTTTCACTATCGAAACTTTAAGCTTTGTATGTAAATTAAACAAGTATTATATGGTCTTAATGTCAATGTTTGAGAAATATTAGAAGATTCTTGAACTTTAAAACTTTTATTTAATGAACAATCACAGCATATGTTAATCTCATAAGCAATTCAATCACATACGACAAAATATGTACCCTAGGAAAACCCTCCAAATTCGGAGGATGAAAAAGTAGTAATCCTTTGAGTATGATAGATAATTGTCGAGAATGATTTAAAATACATGAGCAGATCATATGATAAGATATGGAAATAGATAAGAGATCAATAGCAACATCGTCTCAACATTTCTAAGTGCATAGCACTTTAATAACAAGATTATAAAGTCATATAATGAGAGGTAGTGAATGGTTGCATGCCTTTGTGCACTACGAACACTATGTGCACTATGTGCACTACTCATACATTAACCATTTGCACCTTCCTTGACTTGGTGCTGAGTTTTCACCTTGAAACTATCACCCATGTAGAAGATATACACCTTCCTTATTTCACTGAGTGTTAACTTTCTTTAACTGGATGTGAACTAATTGAACTGAACTGGTTGAGCTGAATGTGAATTGATTGAACTAAATGTGAACTGATTGAACTAAAATGAACTGGTTGAACTGAATGTGAACTGATTGAACTGAATGTGAACTGATTGAACTGAACTCGGTCATCAACTAACTGCTTGACAATTAATTAGGAGTTTAACTAAATGTCTTTAGTGCTTCACAATCAGTGTCATCCATGAACAAAAACTTTGCATAAATCAAGGAGTAGATTCCTTAATTAACTGAAACTTATTTTTCCACAACTGAGACTTAACTGATGTCTTTGCAATTTGATTTCATTGAAGGTATGGAATGGGAAACTCAAATCCTTACTCTTTCTCTATGCTGATCTCATTTTATCATTAATTAAATACTGCATGTTCCATATATGTATTATTTAATTAATCATCTTATCATATCATAGTCATAAGGATTGTTCCATACTAATGATCATATGTACTACCTCAGGTCATATATTATATGCTAAAGTAATTCACTCTAGGTGTACTTAAGCCTTAGAGGTGACTTATAACACCTAGTGACCATGACTAGCAATATATGACATAGCATATCCACATGACTTGATACAACACAAGTCTATAATTTGATATAACACAAGTCTATAGTCTTGATACAACACCAGACCGTTCTTGATACAACACAAGATTTTGATCTTGATACAACAAAAGACCCTAATCTTGATAAAACAAAATATCTTGATCTTGATACAACACAAGATCTTGATATTAATAAAACACAAGATCATAGTACATGAATCTTTCATGAATCAGAATTGATACAACACAATGTCCTATATTGATACAACATAATCTTCCTTAGGTTAATACAACATAAGTTCCTGACTTCATACAGCACAAGTCCCTTACCTTGATATAACACAAGTTCATGAATTTGATACAACACAACTTCCAGACTTGATACAACAAAAGTCTCCTAAAGAATGACTCTTGATGTTGTACATATAATACTCCCTCTCAGGGAGGGATACATTCTCTGCCATACCAAATTTATCTCAGAAGTGTTTGAACTTTGTCACAGATAAATGATTTTTCATGACATCTACAATCTTCTCATTGGTAGTTATGTACTAAAATTTTACAATACCTTACTAGACCATGTCTCGAATTAAGAGATACGTCATTTCTATGTGTTTCAACTTGTCTTGAAACACAAGATTTTTGGAAAGATTTATATAACTCTGGTTTTCACACCTTATCATTGTAGCCTCTAACTTTTCATGGAACAATAATCCAAATAGATTTCTCAGCAACACTGCTTCTCTGCAAGTAGTACTAGAAATAATGTATTTACCCTCTACGATACTCTGGACAACTAAACCTTTCTTTCTGCTAGACCAAGAAATCTGAGCATAACCCAAATTGAAACAGTAACTGGAATTTCTCTTCTGATCAACAATGTTGCAACCTCAATATGAACCAGTCTATCCAAGCAATAACACTCATCCATTGGAGGCGTACCAGATTCCATAAGAAACTGTACTGCGGAGGTTTCTCAAAATATGCTTACATGCAACCTAATGTTAGTGCTTAGGATCAGTCATGAACTGACTCCAAATGCTAATTGTATAGTAAATTTTTGGCCTCAAATGTATCAGGTACATCAATGATCCAATCAATTGTCTATATAGTGTGGGTTCCACCTGATCCAATCCAGTCTAAGTCTCATGGAGTTTCCTTGAATTGGAATCCATCAGAGTATTCATGGATTTACAATACACCATGCCAAATCTATGCAATATTTCCACAGTTTACTTCCCTTGAGATAGATATATCTCATCATTCCTCTGCCAAATCTCAGGGCCTAGGAAGTAGTGCATAATACCTAAGTCTTTCATCTCAAACTCTAATGTAAGCTCCCTCTAACTCTCAACAGTCAGTCTTTCCTCTCTAGTGAGTAAAATATCATCAACATATATGACTAATATCATAGTTTGGTTCTCCACTTCTTTGGAGTACAAGTTTGAATCTGTATCACTCTTCAAGAAACCCATTTTCTGAAGATAATTTTTTATTTTGGCATATCAAGATTTGGGACCTTGTTTTAACACATACAGGGATTTCTTCAACTTGCACACATGGGACTCCTTCCCATGTATCACAAAACCCTCAAGCTGCTCAATGTAAGCCTCTTCCTAAACCTCACCATTGAGGAAGGCAGTCTTCACATCCATCTGGTGAAGTTTCCATCCCAATATTGATGAAGTTAAATAATAGATCTAATGGTGGTATACTTGGCCACTGCAGAAAAAGTCTCCTCAATCAATTCCCTCTTTCTAATAAAATCCACGGTAAACAAACATAGCTTTGCACTTGTCCACACCACCATCTGCAGTATTCTTTATCTTGTAATTCCATATGGAAGTTACAACTAAATTCCTCTCATATCTGGGAACAATATCCTAAACATTGTTATTCATAATAGAATGATATACCTGTGTCATAGCATCTTACACACTTGTTTCTGCAGCCTCTACATATGATGAAGGATTTGAGTCACTGATGCTACTCATCAATGCAACATATCCTGAATACCTATCAGGTTACTTGTGTTCTCTAGAAGATGCTACTAGTGTTTCATTCTTCTCAACATCTCTCAATACATCTTGGCACCAAGCTAACCTCCTCTTTGCAGGAGGTTCAATAGCCAATTTAACTGGTTCATCAATGACATGTAGCTATATAGGTTATGTTGGATTGTCCCTCTGGACATCAGGAGGGGAAGAATCAACATCATGATCCTCTGATATAGGAGCATCAGCCTCTTCTATATCTCAATCATATTCAATCTCTTTTGATCACTTGAATGTTTCCTCCACATGGAAATTCACATCCTGACTAACCTCAACGTGCCTCTCACCAGCAACATATATTATGAATGCCTTGGAGGTCTCATAGTAACCCACAAAAGTTCCCTTATTTCCAGAAGGTTACATCTTGGTTATCTTTTGTTTTGGTATGTGAATATACATAGGACATTCAAATATGTGAAGATGTGATATGTCTAGTTTCTCACTAGAGAACACCTCTATAGGATTTTTCTCATCAAGAACCACATGCAAAATTTTGTTTTGTATGTACACTGGTGTACTAGTGGCCTCTACCCACAAATAAGCAAATAGATCATGATCATGTAACATGGCTTTTGCAGACTCACAAGCAGTTATGTTCTTTCTCTCTACAATCCCATTATGTTATGGGTTGTAAGGAATTGTTAATTGTATGCATATCCCTTCATCACTACAAAACTCATTAAAATCATTTGATTCAAATTATCCACTGTTATAAGAACTTAGGGTATAGATATTCCTACTTGTCTAGTTTTCTACTAAGGATTTATATTCTTGAAATTTATTGAAGGTTTTACTCTTGGATTTCATGAAATAAATCCAGTCCTTATGGGAGAAATCGTTAATGAACAATATATAGTAAATATGTCCAGTGAGGGAAGGGGATGACATGGGTCCACATACATCTGAGTGCACTAAATATAATATTCCTTTAGATCTAGTATGGATGCTAGGAAACTTCTGTTGCAGCTGCAACTGTTGTCCCTAAATTTCTTAAAATTGTGGTCCCCTCCTCATGATTTAGCTTGGTTTTTAACTGATTGGATCCTTAAACCTTTTGGTCATACTTGAAGTTTGATGATTTATTTTTGAAGATTATCTTTCATCCTAGTCTTCAGAAATTGCTCATGTTTGGAATTGTTGTAGATCGTAGATTTAGAGTTTGTTTTGCTGAGTTGAAGTGGGTCAGGCCTTATGTCCTTTGCAAAACGTTGTTTCAGAGGTGAAACATTTTCAATCACTGCCAAATTTAAAGTTTTTTTTTTTGTCACTCAGATCGAAGGCTGTTGTCCTTTTCCTTCCATCGTTGCGGCTCCCAAAATAGCTAGGCACCCGAGGTGTAAAACGCTCTGCCCTCCGATTCATGTCGCATGGCTATAACCTTTTGATCCTCCGCCGTTGCGGCTCTCAAACCAGCTAATCACTCGAAGTGAAAAGTGCTCCGCTGCCGATGCAAGTTGCTTATCCGTAGTTGTTTCTCTTCTGCCGTTGTGGCTGTGCGAAGCTTCTGTCTTCTGATATTGATATCCTTCCAAATTCCGATTGAGAAATTTCTCGCCCGCATCTTAGGTCATATCTTTTCCACCTCTGATATGCTTGATGGTTTCGTGGTGCCCTTTACCTTTTAGGACCCGCTCATTTGGCTGGGGATGAATTTACCGTGCTGATGTTAGCATTCCAGGTCATCGGTTAGTTTCAAACCCGTTGGAATGTGAGGTGGTAGTGTCAGCATTTGTCAAGTTCTCATGACAGTGGTGCACCTAGCCATTTCTTGTGGATTAGCCATTTTTAGTTGGTATAATTTGATGTTTTATTTCAGAATACAATCTCGATGAATGATGCACATTGATTAACTGCAGGAAGATCCAAAAGACGGTTCATATCGCCACAGCGTGAAGGTACCGATAGGAGACAGGATCTCAAGGGGCATGGGCAAAGTAAAAGACAAAATTGAAAGCAACAAAGGCCCAGATCTGAAAGGTCTGTCAGTTACTCAGCTGATAATGAGCATGCGCAAAAAAGATGAAAAGAGGGATATGAAACGTTCAAAGAACCAAAAAGTCACATGTTTTGGGGGGAACCCAAGTGGTCTACTGTTTTGTTTAAATATTTGAAAGTGAAAAGTGACAAAGGGATTTTCCTCTGGAAAAATCTTGTAACTTAATGCTTGTAAGAGGAACTATTTCGTTTTACAACCAGAGATTGAAAATTTTGCCTATTGGAGGAAGTGCTATGTGGAAGATATCAATGTGATTAAATGAGCAATGTTGGATTTGAACTATTTAGTTTTCAGCTGTGTCTCATTAGCTGTAAGAGCATTCTAATTTCATGAACCTATGTTCTTGTCTGAATGTTCTTCAGTACCTTTAGGATGTCTTTTTTCGACCATGAGTAATGGGAGTTTAATTGATGATGAGCTATCTTATCATATATAATTTTATTCGTGTCTGTATGTTTGGTTATAAGAATAGCTATCTGTGATTTGCCATAACACACAAACAGTATTGCATTACTCATGAATTAACATCCAGCTCTCTGAAGATAGTTTAGTTAGTATTTTATTTTCTCGCACATACATGATTTGGATGCTTGTGAGTTCTAAGACGAGAGGTAAGAACCTACGCATCACATTGTGACTGCTCTTTGCATCCTTATCACCCTGCATTTTTAATTAGGCACATGCATATCATACATTAAGTCAAAAAATACAAAAACATATGGTAGCTGAACCGCAAACCGGACGGATTCCCTACACCAAACAGTCACGGGCTAGTTGGGAACGTTGACTGGGGAGAATCCCTTGCTGTTGTTTCCTGTGAATTATCAGGCCTCAACATTTTTTGGCACTAGAAGGAGGGCCTCCAGTGCATGGCTGGCCGAGGAAACCTGTTTTCTCGAGATTATTCCACCGGTAACAGTTTTGAAAGCAGTGAGCTTCATAATTCGATTCCAGAAGAAAGGAGTAAAGAACATTTGTTTTATGTTGACAACGAGGTTGTTAATAACTTGAGAAGACACACCAGGGCATATGTGAAGAAGATTGGAGGATTTCCAATCATCCCTGAATTTCCCAGAAGAGAATATAATAGAAAATATTGTCCTATATTGGAAGACTCAGTGCAGGTTGGGGATTGGGAAGAACTTGTGGAAACAGCCTTACAGGAAGTTGTACTGCCTTTGAATCAAGAAGGCCCAGATACTCCTCATAGTTCTCCTGCTCACACTCCTGTTTGATCACCTCCTCACTCTCCACCCGGACTCATGGCAAGCGTTAATGCCAATCCACCACCAAACCCACCAAATCCAACACCTGCCTGGAGAGCCAGATCACCTTTGAACCTGACACCTCCATTACATGATCTACTTCAAGCCTTTGACAAGATGTTGCCTAAATTCAATCCAAGTGAGAAAATCCTAGTAGATGACCACCTGCAAAGTTTTTACTTGGCCATAGAAGGGTTAAGGGTGGGGGAGCATGAGGATGTAGTTTGCAGACTTTTTCCGCACACCCTTAAAGGAGCTACAGCATCATGGTATTTTGGGTTTCCTGCAAACTCTATCCCTGATTGGGATACCTTCAAGAGAATTTTCAGGAGCAAGTATGTGACTCAAAAGACTCATGCAGCCCTCAAGAAAGGACTATGCACCTTGAAGAAAGAGAGAAAGGAGAAGGTGCACAGATTTACTCAAATATTTGCATCATACCTCAAGAATTTTTCTGAAGCTGACAAACCTTCAGACAAGGTCCTGATTGAATATTATACCTCAGCTTTAGGCCCTGATTTGGCCATGTTTGCCAAAATAATAGCCAATCCTACTTTGGTGGAAACCTATGAAGAGGCGGAAATAGTGGAGGCTAAAAGAGAAAGTATCAAATATTATCCCAAACAGTTAGGAGAGAAAGGTGTGGGAAGGAAAGCCTTATTGTTTACTAAGCCTAAGGAAGAGAAATCACCATATTTTGAGAATATGGACAAGATGATGCAAAATCTTTCTAACAAGATCATAGACTTGGAGAAAGAGAAGGAAACTCAAAAGTTATACAAACCCTATTATAAGAAAAGAGAGGATAACAATCAGTCCCAACCTCCTCCACACAATTCTGCATCCATGAATTTAACAGATAGGCATGGACAATTTCTGCACTTTCCATCAGCAACCACACTCTGAAAAGAATTGTCCTCAATGGATAAACTCGGTGATGTTGGTTATGAATCAGTTGTTGGACTCTAAATTAACAGAATATGGAGATGAAGAAAGAAAAGAGAGTGTCACTTCAACGAAGGAACAAGAAGAGGAGACCATGGTTTTGTGGAATTCTGTTTCATTATTTGATGCTGAAGAAGAAAAGAATCAGGGCTACAAGGACATCATGGAAACCAACGTAACAACAAGGAGCCAAGGGTCGATTAAAGAAGACAGTCTCATACTCCCAAAGATCAAAAGGTTGCAGAAAAATGTTAAGAAATTTCAAAATAATTCTGCAGCTAATAAAATTCCCGAATTCACCATTACCAGCCAAGATCCTAGGCAAAATGATACACTGGCCAAGCCCAATGAAGAAAAGATGAATGTTGATAAACCGCGTCCCATTGAACCACAGATGGATTATGACATCGTGGAGGACATAAAGAAGATAAAGGCAAACGTTTCGATATTTGAAATGTGTAAAGTGCCACAGCAAAAAGAAAGATTATTGAAAGCGCTTGAAGCATCAGATGAGAGGCTGCCTGCTGACAATCAGCCTAAAGAGGAAGAATAAATTGGAGAAACCAACGTTGGAGGTAAGTCTAAAAGCAAACATCCACCTTTCCTCCTCACTTTCGAAATTTTTAATCACCATGTACATAATTGTCTGGTAGACTCAGGGGTGTCAGTTAATGTCATGCCAATATTAGTCTATAAAAAGATAAATGGGAAGCCTAAGCCATCCACATGGAGGGTTGTTCAGTTGGAAAGGACGGATGTAAAGGTAATTGGTGAGATGGAGGATGTCCTAGTCCGCCTGGCGTCAAATGATAAAGTGTGCCAAGTTATTAATATTGTGGTGGCCGATATACCAGATGCTTACGGCCTTGTTCTGAGCAGAGATTGGTCGGCCAAACTGAATGGCTATTTTTCCTCGAATTGGTTGCATTTGTGGCTTCCATATAAAGGAAGCCCAAACCAAATTAAAATTTTGCGGGAGCCTCACATGAAATACAACGTCACTCAACTAGAGGAGAAGAATGAACCAGTGGATTCTGTGTTGGGAAATTATTTTATTGAGTTGGAACCAGGAAATTACCAAGCAGAAGAAGCTAGCAACACATCATACACCCAGCCTGATCTCCTTCGATTTTCACAAGCTAATGAAATCGACTGAAATCGACTGTAACATAGTAAACTTAGCAGTAGGAGTTGATTCGCCTGCAGTAGTTAGAGATTTTTGGACATTGTTTTTTGATGGCTCTAAGACGTTAGAAGGGTCAGGGGCTAGCTGTGTTCTGATCGACCCTAATAATAATAAACATTTTCTCTCATGTAGATTAGAGTTTGAGTGTACAAATAACACGACTGAGTATGAAGCATTGGTGCAGGGTTTAAGGAAAGTAATCGAGCTAAAGGTAAGTAATATAAAAGTTTTTGGAGACTCTAAAATAATTGTTAAACAGATCCAGAATCAAATCCGTTGTGTTTCCCCTCACCTGAAAGCTTATCAAAATGAGGTATGGGATCTGCTCAAATGTTTTAACGCATTTAATATTGTTTCAGTTCCTAGACTTAAAAATGCAGCAGCTGACTTGTTGGCCACATGAGCCGCTACGCTTGTACCTACTAATAATCGATGCTCCGTTGAATTACTTTTTAGGCCCTTGGTACCTGATATGATCACCAACCTATGAGTATTCGATGATGATCGGCAAATTATAGAATGCTTAACAAATGACGAGGTATTTAAAGGAGCAATTATAGACGATGAAGAACATTAGGCCGAGATGAAGTATGATAATTTCATCCCTAAAGGAGTCAAAACGTTAGAAAGAATGTTCGATTTAAATGAAAAGTTCAGAAGACCAGCCAACATGAAGACTCACAGCTCATCTCTATAGTTTGAACTGATAAATTTAGGGACTGAGACGAATCCTAAATATGTGAATCTTGGCAAATGTTGTTCACCAGCAGAAAGAGATAAGTTCGTCAGTCTGTTTAAACAATATAAAGATGTTTTTGCCTGGACATACGAAGATTTGAAGACATATGACACCAGCATCATCAAGCATGTCATGCCCATCAAAGCTGGCATCAAGCCGTATCAGCAACCTTTAAGAAAAATGCACCCAAAATTGGAACCACTGATCCAGAGTGAAGTTAAGAAATTGTTGGATGCTAGAATCATTTTTAAGGTCAGACACTCTGATTGGGTCTCAAATTTGGTGCTAGTAAGAAAAAAATCTAGAGAAATCAGGCTCTACATGGATTTCAGGAATTTAAACCGGGCTTCAGACAAAGATAATTACCCTGTTCCACCCATGGAGTAGCTGCTACAAATGGTCTCAGGATCTGAACTATTTTCTCTACTAGATGGATTCTCGGGCTACAATCAAGTATTAGTAGCTGAAGAAGACAAGTTGAAGACAACATTCAGGACCAAATGGGGAACTTTCGCTTACAGAAGAATGCCCTTTGGGCTTATAAACACTGGAGCCACATTCCAGAGGGCTATGGACATAGCCTTCCGCGATTTGATTGGATGTAGTGTGGTGATATACCTTGATGATATTAAAATATTCTCAAAGAAGAGAGGAGAACACGCATTCCATCTAAGGTAGATTTTTGAACGCTGTCGGAAATATGGCATCTCACTCAATCCCAAAAAATGTGTGTTTGTTGTTACAGAGGGTAAGCTGCTTGGTCACATAGTTTCAAAGAAAGGAATTTCTATTGATCCAGAAAGGATCAAGGCCATTGAACAGATTCCCTTGCCCCATAATAAAAATGGGATGCAATCATTTATGGGCACAATTAACTTCGTGTGAAGATTTGCTCCTGATTTCGCTCAGATTGTCAAGCCTCTGCAGCAAATGGTGAAGCAAAATACACAATTCAAGTGGACTGAGATTGAGAAGAACACATTCAGCAAAATTAAAACTGTTGTTGCACACGTACCCTCCCTAAAAAGCCCAGATTTTGACAAAGATTTTATTCTGTATACCTTTGCATCCGATGATTCACTAGCAGTTGTGCTTACCCAAAAGGAAGATGGGGGGGATGAATTCCCAATATCTTTCATGAGCACTGGTCTACAAGGGGCTGAATTAAATTACCCATCAATTGATAAACAATCTTATGCAGTATTCAAAGCAGTGAAACAATTCAGGCCTTATATATTAAAAAATTGAACCAAGGTGATTGTCCCATACCCAGCTGTAAGGTCCCTTTTTGTACAGAAGGAGTTAGGAGAAAGGAGGGGGAATTGGGTAACGGCTCTTCAAGAGTATGAACTTGAGTTCAAACCAGCCTCTATAGTCAAAGGGCAGGGGTTGTGCAAACTGATGACTGAAAATGGGAACAATGACGAACACGCCTGGGAAGATGAGGCTAAATTACATTTGATGGATGTATGTTCTTTGTTCACAGTCCCCGATTCCTGGTATAGGGACCTCGTGCATTACCTGTAGGAAGGACTGTTGCCAGAACATTGGAATTCTAAGCAAAGAAGAGTGCTGCGTCTTAAATCAGCTTCCTATCAAATTGTTGAAGGAATATTATTTAGAAAAAATTATGACGAAGTTCTGCTTAGATGCTTAGAGAAAGAAGATGCGAAGAAAGTCATGACATATTTGCATGACGAGCCTACTGGGGGACATTATTCAGGAGATACTATAGCCCAAAAAATCCTCAAAGCCAGTTACTATTGTCCTACGCTCTTCAAAGATGCACACACACATGTCAAAAAGTGCGATATTTGCCAAAGGTGTAGTGGGAGACAACCTAAAGCAGTAGCACCCCTAAAGCCGGTAATGATCACGCAGCCATTTCGAGCAATGGGGGTTGGATATTATTGGAGAAATAAAACCAAATTCCTCCCTACAACACAAGTACATTCTGACTGCGACCGATTATTTCACTCGCTGGGTCGAAGCTGTCCCGCTGCGCAAAATAAATGAAGACGCGGTCATCAGCTTCCTACAAGATCATATCATGACCAGGTTTGGAGTTCTAGTTTCGTTAGTCTTTGATAATGCTACTTACTTTTCATCCATTAAATTAACTACTTTCACTCATGATAAAGGGATAAAATTGCATTATTTTGCTAATTACTATCCACAAGGAAATGGCTTGGCTAAATCCTCTAACAAAAATCTGATTAGAATTTTAAAGAAGATTGTAATAGAAAACCAGAGGAGTTGGCACTCGGCACTACCAAATGCCCTTTGGGCTGATAGAGTCACCCCCAAGTCTTTGATAGGAGCGTCTCCCTATACCCTTGTGTACGGTAAAGAAGCCATTCTTCCTCCCAATATCATGCTACCTTCTTCCATAATAGCTCAAGAGTCTCGAGGGTCGGATGATGAAGTTTTGCAAATAAGGATCTATAATCTCCTGAAAGCAGAAGAAGCTCGATCTAAAGCCAAAGAGCACTTTAAGAAACAGCAAGAGATAATAAAGAGATGGTTTGACAAACATAAGGCAGGAACAAAAGACTTTGAGGTGGGGGATTTAGTTCTCAAGTGGGATCACCCCCATGATGAGAAAGGAAAACACACAAAATTCCAACAGTTGTGGGTAGGTCCTTTCCAGATTGTGGCAAAACTTGGCCCTTCCACTTATAAGTTACAATATTTGTAGGGGTGGGAAGAGGACTTACCAGTAAATGGTTTAGTTCTCTAGCCTTATTTTTCTTGAGTTTCATTTGTTTTATTCTATCTCGTATATAAATAATCTGGCTTAGCCGTTTTTGAGTTTTTGAGTCATGAAGTTTAGTTTGTTTTAGTTTAGATTTTTCTGTTTGATTTCAATAAAAGAAGCAAGCTTTGGTTGCATGGAGAGCATTAGAATTCGTGACTAACTAAATCCTTGATTATAAGACTGTGTATTATGATTTTACTGATAGAATTTCTTCTAGTTTAGCATTTTTCCTAAATGGCTATGAACGCATTGAAGTCCTGCTTAATCCCTGTAAAGTAACTCAAGATTTAAGGGTCTGGAATACTATTACGAGGCTCCATCCATATCACACTTAAAAATGTCCTAGGGGGTGACAGCAAAAGACCCATGGAAAGGAATCAGGGTAAACAGTATATTATATATAAATGATCCCATGCCAAGAATTGAAAGCCAAAAGGCTATGAAGAGTCAAAAATCCTAAGAAAGCAATGTGTATCAAAACAAAGTACTAAATCATATGGGTATAAAATTGCCAAAAGTTCCTCTCCATCCGTGAGCTGAAAATTAAATACATCTCTCACACAAAAGAATACTATGGATAGAGGAGCCTGAATAAAAAAAAAAATCAAAAAGAAAGGCATGAGGAGGACTCAACAGGACAAAAGTCCAAAAGCACCCAAAAAAAGGTGCAAAATGGCATGGGAATGAGGAACAAATGAATATTTTTGTTTACCATATGTTACGATCCTGTGGTGTCCAAGATAGAAGCTGCCCGAAGACAGATGAAAAAATGAAACTCATATTTCTGGCCTCGAGAGAGTTATCTTGACTTTAAAATATTGGTTTCCATTTTCCTAATTGGACTACCCTAAATGATTCAAAGTTCATATATCTGGCATTTGGGAAATCCATATATCTAAAATAATTCAACATAATTGTTTTTATTGTTAAACAGTCTGTTACTTAAGGAGGAAATTGTCCAGAGATCTAAGTCCACCAGGTAGTCGCCAATTGTTGCAGCTACAACTGTTGTCCCCAAATTTCTTAAAATTGTGGTCCCTTCCTCATGATTTAGCGTGGTTTTTAACTGATTGGATCCTTAAACCTTTTGGTCATACTTGAAGTTTGATGGTTTCTTTTTGAAGATTATCTTTCGTCCTGGTCTTCATAAATTGCTCATGTTTGGAATTGTTGTAGATCACATATTTAGAGTTTGTTTTGCTGAGTTGAAGTGGGTCAGGCCTTTATGTCCTTTGAAAAATGTTGTTTCAGAGGTGAAACATTTTCAATCGCTGCCAAATTTAAATTTTTTTTTTTGTCACTCAGATCGGAGGCTGTTGTCCTTTTGCTTCCGCCGTTGTGGCTCCCAAAATAGCTAGGCACCCGAAGTGTAAAATGCTTCGCCCTCCGATTTGTGTCGCATGGCTATAACCTTTTGGTCCTCCGCTATTGCGGCTCTCAAACCAGCTAATCACCCGAAGTGAAAAGCGCTCCGCTGCCGATGCAAATCGCTTATCCATAGTCATTTCTCTTCCATCGTTGCGGCTGTGTGAAGCTTCCGTCTTCCGATGTCGATATCCTTCCGACTTCCAACTGAGAACTTTCCCGCCCGCGTCTTAGGTCATATATTTTTCGCCTTCAGTATGCTTGATGGTTTCGTGGCACCCATTACCTTTTAGGACCCGCTCATTCGGCTGGGGATGAATTTACCCTACTGATGTTAGTGTTCCAAGTCACCGGTTAGTTTCAAACCCGTTGGAATGTGAGGTGGTAGTGTTGGCATTTGTCAAGTTCTCATGAAAGTGGTGCACCTGGCCATTTCTTGTGGATTAGCCATTTTTAGTTGGTATAATTTGATGTTTTATTTCAGAATACAATCCCGATGAATGATGCACATTGATTAACTGTAGGAAGATCCAAAAGACGGTCCATATCACCGTGACGCGAAGGTACCGATAGGAGACAGGATATCAAGGGGCGCAGGCAAATTAAAAGACAAAATTGAAAGCAACAAAGGCGCAGATCTTAAAGGTTCGTCAGTTACTCAGCTGATAATGAGCATGCGCAGAAAATATGAGAAGAGGGATATGAAACGTTCGAACAACCGAAAAGTCACATGTTTTGGGGGGGAACCCAATTGGTCTACTATTTTGTTTAAATATTTGAAAGTGAAAAGTGACAAAGGGCTTTTTCCCTGGAAAAATCTTGTAACTTAATGCTTGTAAGAGGAACTATTTCATTTTACAACCAGAGATTGCAAATTTTTCCTGTTGGAGGATGTGCTATGTGGAAGATATCAATGTGATTAAATGAGCAATGTTGGATGTGAACTATTTCATTTTCAGCTGTGTCTCATTAGCTGTAAGAGCATTCTAATTTCCTGAACCTATGTTCTTGTCTGAATGCTCTTCAGTACCTTTAGGATGTCTTTTTTCCACCATGAGTAATGGGAGTTTAATTGATGATGAGCTATCTTATCATATATACTTTTATTTGTGTCTGTATGTTTGGTTATAAGAACATCTATCTGTGATTTGCCATAACACACAAACAGTATTGCATTACTCATGAATTAACATCTAGCTCTCTAGAGATAGTTTAATTAGTACTTTATTTTCTCGCACATATATGATTTGGATGCTTGTGAGTTCTAAGACGAGAGGTAAGAACCTGTGCATCACATTGTGACTGCTCTTTGCATCCTTATCACCCTGCATTGTTAATTAGGCACGTGCATATCATACATTAAGTCAAAAAATACAAAAACATACGATAGCCGGATCGCAAACCGGTTGGATTCCCTACACCAAATAGTCACGGGCTAGTTGGGAACATTGACTGGGGAGAATCCCTTGTTGTTGTTTCCTGTGAATTATCAAGCCTCAACAACTTCTTTTTAACATTCTTTCCTAAAGCACAACCTTGATAAATAGTATCATGCACAAAATCAAAACTAGGTATACCTTTCACCATTTGCTACAAACCAAGGATTGCTCTGAAGTGGAGGTGTCGAAGCTTCCTATGCTAAAGATCACATGGGATGATAATATTAGGTACCATGGCTGAAATATAATTTCATGTGACCTTATAAATTTCTCCCTCTTGAACTTTAAATACAATAGCAGTATCAATGTTCTGATTCTTTAGCCGTAAGTATGCTTGATTCTCCATGAAAATAAATCAGAAGCCCTTATCTTCAAGAACTGAAATAAAGAGTAAGTTCTTATTCAAGCTAGGGACATAAAGGATTTCCTCCACATGTAATGTGTCTCCCAAGCTTAGTTTAAAATATGTGGATCCAAATCCTTGGATCGAATATGTGTAATTATCCCCCAATTCTATCATGCATGCAAACTATTTATCTTTTATGTTGGAGATTGCACTTTTGAACCCTGACATGTTCTTGGAAACACCACTATCAATCAACCATGTATCTTATCTTGTGATGAGAGATCGAGACAAAGAAAAAACAAGGTAATACTCCCTCATTGTCTATTTTTCCTCGGGTGCATCTTCCTTGTAATATTCTTATATGGTAGTGGAAGCATGAAATATTCTTTCCCTTATTTTCCTTGTATGCCAATTCTGTCCAAAGTGTCTGGGATTTTGACAATAATAATAGAGAATATTTGATTTTTCAAACCCTTTATTAATATCTTTCTTCTTTGCATGGAATAACTTCTTGGGAATGAAATGCTTCCTCCCTTTCTTGGTTATTTTCGTTAGGGAAATATTCTCCTCCTTAGTGCTCACAACTTTGTTCTGGATGTGCCCTTCTTCTTGGATGTAATCATGTGGACGTATTTCAAATTTGGGCTTCTCTTCTCTTCCATTTACCATAGCAAGAAATGTCTCCCATGAGGAGGATATTTCATCGATGGCAGTATTAAGAAGGTCATCCTCCTATCTATCCACTATAATTCTTGCAAGTTTATCCTTCACCTTTGAAATCTTTGTGAAGAAGGAATTTACGGTCCCATCTCTTTCCATATTCATCTTGCGCAACTTGTCCTTCAAATCCATCTTTTGAGTAGAAGCCTTCTTCTCATAAATATTCGTGAGTGTGTCAAAATATTCATATGTCGTCTTCAATGGTGTGATGAATGACATGAGGTTGTCCTTCATAGAGTCGTGTATGATCCTCTTTGCCTTTGATTGATTCTTCTTGTAATTTATTCTTCCTGCATTTCTAGTGGGATCTTCGATCAAGGTGGTCACAAAGGAATCAAGATCATGTTATTCAAGAATTTTAATCACCCTCACCTTCCATGTGTTGAAGTTTGATGTGCCTTCAAGTCGGTCTTCTAGTTGGATGGATATTGATGCCATTGCTTCAATCTCTTTTCTCAATGCTTCAAGATCTATGTAGGTTTAGAATTTTTGCACAAAACTAAGCTCTTGCACGCCCTTTCTATGATACCATGTCAATGTTTGAGCAAAAATAGAAGATGATTTAACTTTAAAACTTTTCTTTAATGAACATCACAGTATATGTTAATCGCATAAACAATTCAATCACATAAGACACAAGATGTACCCTAGGAAAACCCTCCAAATCCAGAGGATGAAAAACCCAACAATTCTTTGAGTATGATAGGTAATTACAGAAAATGATTTCCAATACATGAGTAGATTTCCTGATAAGAGATAACAATATAGAAGATATCGATAAGAACATTTTCTCAGCCTTGCCAAGTTCGTAACACTTTAATAACAACCTTATTAAATCATACAATGAGATGTAGTGAATGGTTGCAAGCCTTTGTGCACTATGAACAGTGTGTGCACTATGTGCACTACTCATACATTAACCTTTTGCACCTTCCTTGACTTAGTGCCAAGTTGTCACCTTCAAATTCTCTCACATACAGAAGATATGTGACTTCGTTCTTTCATTGGGTGATAGTTGTCTTTAACTCAATGTGAACTAATTGAACTGAAATGGATTGATTGAATTGAATGTGAACTGATTGAACTAAACTCAATCATCAACTAACTACTTGACCAGTAGTTAGGAGTTTAGTTGAATGTATTTAGTGCTTCATAATCAATGTCATCCATGAACAAACACTTTGTATAAATCAAGGAGTAGATTCCTTAATTAACTGAAACTTGTCTTTCCATAACTGAGATTTAACTGATGTATTTTCCATTTGAATTCATTGAAGGTCTGACATGAGAAATTCAAATCCTTACTCTTTCATTATGCTAATATCATTTATCATTAATTAAATATTGCATGGTCCATATATGTATTATTTAATTAATCATCTTATCATTTCATACTCAGAAGGATTGTTCCATACTAATGATCATATGTATCACCCCAGGTCATATAGTCATATTCTAAAGTAATTCACTCGAGGAGTATATAAGCCCTAGAGGAGACTTATAGCACCTAGTGACTATGGCTAGAAATACATCACATATCATATCCACATGAATTGATACAACACAAGTCTATAGTCTTGATAAAACCCAAGACTAGTCTTGATACAACACAATATCCTAATATTGATACAACACAAGGTCATCGTGCAGGAATATTTCATGAATAGGACTTGATAAAACACAATGTCCTAGCTTGATACAACACAAGCTTCCTTAACTGAATACAACAGAAGTTCCTAACTTTATACAACACAACTCCCTTAACTTGATACAACACAAGTACCTTAACTTGATACAAAACAAGCCCCTGAAATTGATACAACACAAGTTCCATACTTGATACAACACAAGTCTCTTGGAGAATGACTCATGATGTTGTACATTTAACACTTAAACAAGCACATAGAACTTGGTATGAGAAAATTGATACTTCTTTATTGAATAATGGATTTAAATTGTTGATGTAATTGTAACTTTGGAATGTATTCACTTGTATTTCTTATCTATTGTAACCCGATGTTTATTTCATGATGTTATCGTGTTATGTCATACCCCAATGTTTTGATCAGGAGAATCAATAATGTAAACAAGTCATGTCAAGTCATTGTGGGTAACCCTCTGATTGTCTAAGGTTTAAAGTCCCCATAGTTTCGGGGCACTAGGGTTATTAGACTCTCCTAGTAGAGGTCGGACCTCGTAGGGTTTTAGTCATGCCGGGATTAGTATAAATAGAGAGTTTTAGCACACAACACATACACACTCAAGTGTAGCACATAGTTGAGGAAGGAGAAGACACTGGGGCTAGATAAGAAGAAGGTTACTGCTGTCAGGAGATCACTTACTATTTTGGCTTTTATGTTGGTTTTGATTCTATCTCTGAGGAAGTTGTGGAGTTTTCTCCATTTATGGTTTCCCCGAGGAAAACACTGTGTTCATTGTCTCCTATGTTTTGATTGTTGTGCTTATTGTTCTCTCAATTAAAGATATTAATGATATGCTAGCTTAATGTCAAAAATCTAACATGGTATCAGAGCTAACCTAAGAACAAGACACTGTACAGCTGCGGGAACTAGGGATTCCCACTTTCTGGATCTCTCTCCATAGATTTTCAGAAAAAGAAGGTTAGAATAACTCTCCTCCCTAGGGAGCATCTTTCTATCGAAGCATAATCCAATTCTGAAGTTTTCAGTTTTGGACCCAACACTACTGCCGAAAATTAGGGCTTTTCACAGAAGAGGAATTTTTTAGTGAGCCCAGGCCTGGATTGATCTCCTCCCCAAAAATTGAAGTTAGCAATAAATTTCAAGGCATTTGGGTGGACAGAACTCCAGAAAAGCAAAACCCTAATTTGCTCCTAATCCAGTACTACAGGATTTCAGCTCCAAATCCAGATCCGACATATTGACCTGGTAAGATCTAAATCTTTTGTATTTCCATTTCAGGTTCTCAGTAAAATATGTCTGATAATACCATTCTTGATGAAAATCTTGAGGGATCTGATAACTTCCAAGCTTAGAAGTTCAGGATCTCCCCGGTCCTGGAAGAGAATGAGTCGAACTCCTACATCCATGAGGAGATTCCAGTTTCAGAGGGAGATGAGGAAAAGGCCTTGCATAAGAAGAAATTGGTTATGGAAAAGAGAATCATTGCTGATTCTATCAAGGACCATCTCATACCACAGGTGTCCTCTCTAAAGACACCTAAAGCTATGTTTGATGCCCTAACCAAATTGTTTGAAGGGAAGAACATAAACCAGAAGATGACTCTGAGAAACCAACTGAAGAATGTGAATATTCAGAATGCAGAAAAAATCTAGTCTTACTTCGCAAGAGTTTATCAGATCAAGGAACAACTAGAAGCAGTAGATGAAGAAGTGGAAAATGCATAGATTGTGATGACTACCTTAAATGGCCTCCCTAGGTCATGGGATTCATTCATCCAAGGAATCTGTGCAAGAAATAAGTTAGTTAATTTCAGCAGACTATGGGAAGAATGCTCTCAAGAATAAGCTCAAATAGTAGCCCGAGAAGAGAAGATCGGAAGTGAAGATCAAGCCTTCACAGTTCACTCCAAGAAGGGAAGAATAAATCCTCATTACTCCAAAGGTAAGAACTCTTATCATAAAGATAACAATAGAAAGGACCTATCTAGATTGAGATGTTATACATGTGATGAAAGAGGACACTTTGCAAAATATTGTCCTAAGAACAAGATTCACTCTCATAAGAAGAAGGGAAACAAAAGAAGACATCATGCTCATGCTACAGAGGATGATGAACCATCAAAGAAGAGAAGCAGATATGAAAGTGAAGATTCTTCAAGCGTGGATGAATATTTTTTGATCTCAGCTCTCACAGGAAACATTACTCATGGAAATGATGATTAGCTTATAGATAGTGGGGCTTCCAAACATATGACTGGATTCAAGGAATCCTTTGTGAGACTGTCAGAACATGAATCACCTCACAAAGTGAAGCTAGGAGATGACTACCAATATCCAATAAAAGGTAGTGGGGAATCTTCCTATAAACTAGACTCTTGTAAGTCTCTAACAATGAAGGAAGTATTGTTTGTACCAGGACTCAAGAAGATCCTTCTCTCCATATCAACATTGGATGCAAAATGAATGAGGGTTGCATTCATAGATGGTCGAGTCATTATGTGGCCTAGAGGAAAGACTATCGATGATGTGGTAGTGATTGGATAACAAGAAGGAGGATTGTGCAAATTGAAGGGCCATCCAGAACAAGCATTGGTCCATGATACAATAGAGCCAAGTGAATTTTGGCATAGAAGGCTTGCACATGTGCATTACAGAGCACTACCTATTGCAAGAAAAGCTGTTGAAGGTCTTCCAGAAATCCAAGCAAAACATGATGGGGTCTGCAAAGGATGTGCGAAAGGGAAGGATACAAAGAAGACATTTCCAAGTAGTGAAAGCAAAGAAAAAGGAATCTTGGAAATCATCCACTCCGATGTATGAGGTCCTATGTCATCAAACTCACTAAGCGGGTATGCATATTATGTTTCTTTTATTGATGACTTTTCTAGGAATACATGGGTGTACTTCATGAAGAACAAAGATGAAGTATTTAGCAAGTTCAAGGAATTCAAAGCCTTGATCGAGAACCATACTAAAAATAAGATCAAGACTTTTCGATCAGACAATGGCGGAGAATTCACTTCAAATGAATTCAAGAGGGAGTTGTCCACTCCTTATAATCCACAATAGAATGGGGTTGCAGAAAGGAATAATAGAACTATCATGGAATTTGCAAGAGCATGCTTCATGATCAAGATCTTCCTATGCATCTTTGGGCGGAAGCTGCCAAAACAGCGGTGTATGTACAGAACCGTACTCCACATAGAGTACTCAAGAACAAGACTCCTGAAGAAGTCTTCTCTGGTAAGAAACCAGAAGTCATCCATCTCAGAATTTTGGTTGTCCAGTGTACATACACATTCCAAAAGAGAAGAGAACAAAGTTAGATCCTTTAGGAAAGAAGGGTATATTTGTGGGTTACTCTGAAAGCTCGAAGGCTTACAGAATATATTTCCTAGGATACAAGAAGATTGACATCGGCAAGGATGTGACCTTTGATGAAGACACAACTTACAACAAATCTAGAAAGAAACCTACTGAAGAATCCAAAGAAGCAGAAGCACCCAGAATTAATGATACAACCATGAATGAAGAAGCTCAAGAAGAAGATCGAGAATTTGAAGAACCACAAAGACCTGTAGGTCCACCTATGGAGAAGAATCCTCATAAGAGGAAACCTGCTTGGGTACGTGAAATTATCCAAGGTGCAAAAAGATATGGGGATCCAGAAGAGAATCACAGAGAAAGAAAGAGGACCAAATCTTGCTCCAGGTATGTAGCTTTACTATGTGATTTCATTGATAAAGAACCTTCCAGTTATGAAGAAGCGACAGAACGGAAAGAATGGAAGGAATCTATGATCAAAGAATACCAATCAAACATGAAGAATGATGTTTGGGATATTGTTCCAAGACCATAAGGGAAGTTAGTTGTAACTTCCAAATGGATCTACAAGATCAAACATGCTACAGATGGTAGCATTGAAAAATATAAAGCAATATTTGTGGCTCAAGGTTGCTCTTAGAAAGAAGGAATAGATTATGAAGAAACCTTTGCACCTATAGCCAGATACACTTCCATCAGATCAGTACTTGCTCCGGCTGTAGTGATGAAATGGAAAATACACCAAATGGATGTCAAGACTGCTTTCTTGAATGGTGTAGTAGAAGAGGAAGTGTATGTAGAACAGCCACTCGATTTTGAGACACATGACAGGGAGTCTCATGTGTGTAGAGTAAAGAAATCCCTGTATGGTTTGAAACAAGCACCCAGGACCTGGTACGGCAGAATTGATAGCTTTCTATCCAGTTTGGGCTTTACCAAGAGTAAAGCAAATTCCAACCTGTACTACAAGGTTGAAATCTGATTACCGATACAAAGAGAAAGCTTGCTGCTGAGTTCGAGATGAAGGAATTGGGTATGATGCATTATTTTCTAGGTATGGAGGTGTGGTAGAGTATAGATGGAATCTTCCTTGGACAAGGGAAGTATGCAGTAGAGATCCTGAAGAGGTTTGGGATGATGGACTGCAAAGCTATGGCCACTCCTATGGCATCGAACCTGAAGCTATTGAGCGATGCTTCATCAGAATCGGTTGATGCTATGATGTATCATCAGATTATTGGGTGCTTGATGTACCTGATGAACACAAGACCAGACATTTGCTTTGCTACGAACACCTTCAGCTAGTTCTTGACAGATCTGAGAAATGTTCACTTGACTGCTGCAAAGCATATTCTGAGGTACCTGAGGGGTACAATTGATTATGGGCTCAAGTACGATTCAAATCAGAAGATTAACCTAGAGGGTTATGTTGATTCAGATTGGGCAGGCAGTTCCATTGATGGGAAGAGCACTTCAGGTTGTTGCTTCAATATGGGATCAGGTGTGATCTCTTGGTTTAGCAGAAAGCAATCCTGTGTGGCACTAAGTACAGCTAACTCAGAGTATGTCCTAGCTTGTTCATCTAGTTGTGAGGTAGTATGGCTGTGGAAGCTACTATCTGATTTATTTGATCTCTAGTTGGATGCTACTTGTATACATTGTGACAACCAAAGTTGCATGAATTTGTTAGAGAATCCAGTGTTCCATGGCAAGTCGAAGCATATCGAGATCAAGTATCACTATATCAGGGATATGGTGCAGAGGGGAGCAGTGAAGCTCCAATATGTTGTGACGGATGATTAGATAGCTAATGTGTTGACAAAGCCATTGGTTAGGGTGAAGTTTGAATACTTCAAGGAGAAGCTTGGTGTTCTCTAGATCGAGATTCCCTCCAAAGGGAAGTGATGAGTCCATGAGCCATTCTTACATGGTGAGAGGATTGGTTCCTTCCATGGTCATATGTAAGGGCTGAGCCATTCTGTCATGGTGAGAGGATTAGTTCCTTCCATGTCAGATATGAGTGCTAATCCATTCTGATATGACTATAGGATTGGTTCCTACATGATCAGATATAAGGGCCATTGCCATTCCTTGAATGGAGCTGCCTGGTGAGGTGCCCGGAAAACTCAGTCTAGGACTGAGGGCCATTCTAATATGATCGTGAGATGTTCTCTCACATGATCAGATATAAGTGCATGGCCATTCTGATGTGATAGAGGGATGTGTTCCCACTTGATTAGATGTAAGGGCTGATCCATTCTATCATGTCTAAAGGATTAGGTTCCTTCCATGTTAGATGTGAGTGCTGGCCATTCTGACTTGGTGTCAGATATAAGGGCTACCGCCATTCTTTAAATGGAGCTACCTGGTGAGGTACCAGGAATCCTCAGTCTAGGACTAAGAGCCATTCTGATGTGACTGAGGGATGTGTTCCCACATGATCAGATGTAAGTGCAGTGCCTTTCCACAAATGATAGTAGGTGTGTCCTATCATGCTGGTGGATGTGAGTGCTAGACTTTCCACAGATGATAGTAGGTGTGTCCTATCATGCTGGTGGATGTGAGTGTTGTTCCTTTTCATAGATGATAGTAGTTGGTTTCCTATCATGCTGGTGATTGTAAGTGTTGTGCATTTCCACATATGGTAGTAGGTGTGTCCTATCATGCTGGTGGATGTGAGTGTTGTGCCTTTCCATAGATGATAGTAGTTGCATCCTATCATGCTGGTGGTTGTAAGTGCTGATCATTTTCACAGATGATAGTAGTTGGGTTCCTATCATGATGGTGAATATGAGTGCTGGGCCTTTGGGATGTGATTATAGGATTGGTTCCTACATGATCAGATGTGAGTGCTGGGCATGCCTTTCTGACGAGTAGGTCAGATGTAAGTGTTGGGCGGGCCATTCTGACTTGGTGTCAGATATAAGCACTGAAGAAAGACCTACATGGAAGCTAGGCCTACAACTAGCATGAAAAAGGGCTGGCTCTATAGAACTTCATGTGACCAGAAGAATCATGAGATAGCACCCGTGATGATCTAGTGATGATGATCCCGGAGTGATGATCTAGATCCAGTGATGATCTAGATCCAGTGATGATCCAGATCCAGTGATGATGTCCAGTGATGATCCAGAGCCAGTGATGATGTCCAATGATGATCCAAATTGAGTGATGATCCAGATCCAGTGATGATCTAGATTGAGTGATGATCCAGATCCAAAGATGAAGATGACTTGAAGACAAAGAAGACTTGAAGACAAAGATGACTTGAAGATGAATATAATGAGAAGACCCAGAGAAGAAGACCAGCGATGAAAATTGTGTCGAGAGAATACCTTCTTAGTTAAGAGGGAGTGTTGATGTAATTGTAACTTCGGAATGTATTCTCTTGTATTTCTTATCTATTGTAACCCGATGTTTATTCCACGATGTTATCATGTTATGTCATACCCCGATGTTTCGATCGGGAGAATCAATAATGTAAACAAGTCATGTCAAGTCATTGTGGGTAACCCTCTGATTGTCTAAGGGTTAAAGTCCCCGCAGCTCCAGGGCACTAGGGTTATTAGACTCTCCTAGTAGAGTTCGTCCCTAGTAGGGTTTTAGTCACGATGGGATTTGTGTAAATAGATAGCTAGACTCTCTATTTAGCACACAACACATACACACTCAAGTGTAGCACATAGTTGAGGAAGGAGAAGACACTGGGGCTAGATAAGAAGAAGGTTACTACTGTCGGGATATCACTTACTGTTTTGGGTTTTACTTTGGTGTTGATTCTATCTCTGAGGAAGTTGTGGAGTTTTCTCCATTTATGGTTTCCCCAAGGAAAACACTGTGTTCATTGTCTCCTATGTTTTGATTGTTGTGCTTGTTGTTCTCTCAGTTAAAGATCCTAATTTTATGCTAGCTTAATGTTAAAAATCTAACACAACTTGTGTAAATAGGATCCAAATATATTTTTTGACAAATTTGATGATGATTTCCTCATTATGGTACTCGATATGTATGATCTTATCCTTATTGGAATCTAGCTTACATTTATATAGGAGTTGAAGAATAATCTGAAGCATTAATTTGAAATGACAGAATCAATCCTATTGCTTAATTTTTGGGTCTATAAATTTGACATATGGTTGCTGGTAAATTCCTTTCTCAGCCTAACTATGCTACAAATTTACTTGATCAGTTTCAAACGAGTTATTTAAATCCTTCACCAACACCATTTCAGTTCGATGTACAAAAAAATGGACACAAGTCTTCCATACAAGCTCCTGGAAATGGACTCAATTGAGCAATCCAAAAGGTGCATAGAGTACAAAAAAATGGACACAAGTATTTCATACAAGCTCCTCTAATAAAATATTCATGTGAAAATATGAATCTTGAGAACTCTTTTTAATTCTTTTTGTGAAGTAGAATACAAGGTGGCTAAGGAAGCAACTAAAGAAGCAATGTGGATTTGGCATGTTCTTATTGATATTGGATTGGTTCTTAAGTCTCTTATTGAGTTAAGATGTGACAATAAAAGTGTAATTAATCTTGTGTATAATTTAGTGTAGCAATCTAAGACCAAACACATTAAAATTGATTCTCATTGCATTGGATATCTTGTTGCAGATTGTGTTATTTGTTTAGAGTATTGTCCCACATAACAACAAGCAACAAATATATTCACTAAATCCATGATAGAAGCAAAGTTTATGCATCTCTAAAAATTGTTGGGAATGAAGGAATTTGTCATCATGGGGGAATGTTAATGTAATGTCATATTTCTCCATGTGTGTTCCTTCTCCCTAGTCATCATTAAGGGGGAGCGTTGGAATGTGTAATGTTAATATTGGAAGTGTAATGATGTTTGTTGTGATGCCATAATATGTTATGATGTCTTATCTAGAAAAGGAAGGCATAATTATCTATATCTTATTTAAAACATGTATCCCACATGTATCATGGAGATATATTCTCCTATTACCATTCATTATATAAAGAGGTGGAAAATCATTCATATGTGAAGGAGACTCTTTGGGTATGTCGAGTGATGTTGAGATATTGTGAATATTGTAAAGTTGTGATAATCATATGGTTGATATCAAGTGTAAGATTGGATATTTATGAAGAATAAAGAAAATCCTACATTTCCTGTGGATGTTTCCACATTTGGGGTGTTACTATGTATATCTAGTGTACTATCTCTTTTTCTCTTGTCTCTTACTTTTTATTTGATTATTTTGTGCTTGTAAGGATGGGGGGCTAGACTAGTATATTCTTGGTATTGATTAACATGTTAGCAAATTTATTGTTGTATGTTTATGCATATTTCTCAATAATCTAATGGGAATTAGATGCATTCAATATCTTAGTTGATAACCAAGGAATATTAGTAGGAGGCTTTCCATCTTGAAGAATAAATACATACCACTAGACATTGTGGTCATTAAAATAAATCCCTAAACTTAAAGATACATTTTTTAAAACTAGTTTTCCTCAATGGTTATTATGTGCATATATCTTGATACATATAATATATAGTTTATTCTTATATATGGTCATAACCTAATCATTAAGTATGTAAAAACATATCCTCCTTTAGTTGAAACTAGGTTCAATGTATCTAGTCAAGGTTAGAAGTTTCCAATAAATCAATATCCTATTTAAATATGTATTAAATGTAAGAGGAAGGTGTGTCTCAAATCATTCTTGTATTTCTCATATTGAGGATAAACCATATTGAGTAAAAAAATTCTTGAAAGTAAAATGGGGTTTCCTGATTCACCACATAGTCCACTACATAATCTAGGCATTTTTTAATGCTTGTTTTTTAGGTATACATCATCTTGGCTACAGTTATTCACCATCTTAGATAGAGAAACTAGTTTCTCAAGGATGATTAGTGTTATATATTCATTTCTAGTTTTCCTATTTACAATACTTTCATCAATGCTAACACAAATTCTTATCCTAAATTCACACACAACATGATACAACATCTCTACACCAACATAAGTTTTTTTAGGGGTCTAAGAGTTGGGATCATATGAGATAGCATAATATGTAATGTACTCGTCCCCAAAACTAAGGCCAAGGACACCAAGTAACCAGGGGGGAAGTTGAATCAATTCAGAGAACAATGGGATAAGGTTTCTAAGGCTAGGCCATCAATCCATCAAACTAAATAAAATAAACATTCAGCCATTAAAATAAATTGTGACACTTTAAAATTAAATTATAAAACTCCCCAAAAGCTCATGCAAATGCAAGACCGTACAAGCATAAAAATTAAAACAGATTTATATGCTCATTAAAATTGGACCTTAGCAATATTAAAACATTCAAGGATGACCATAATCGCCTCAACAACACTTACACATCATATTTATGGGTTCATTTATAAACAATCACAATTCAAATTATTTGTAGTTAAACTATTCAGATTAAAACACTTATGTAAATCCAATCTATGCCATTTTCTTTAACAATTTTTCATTACTTATCAGATAATATCTGAATGCATGTAGAAGGAGCAAGTCGACGAAGTTGACTTGAATGAAGACCGACTTAGTCGATCAGCCGACTAAGTTGATGGGCCGACTTAGTCGATCAGCCGACTAAATCGATGGGCCAACTTTATTGATCAGCCGACTAAATCAGTCGACCGACTAACTAGAAAGATTAGGTCCGCTAACTAAAAGTCATGTCGATTCACCGAACCGACAGGTAGTTATTTTGTAACTATCTGTACATTGTATATATTAGGATGTTGAGCCAAATGAGAACTCAATTCATTTCTTTGTCTTGTATGAACTCATTGCAATAATATAATCTATTTTCCTATCTGTTCTTGTCTCTTGTCTCTGATTTATAGTTATGTATGTTTAGTATGTATTATTGGTAACCTTATGTGATCTGTGAGATTACAACATTGGTTCCATTGCCGGTAGTACATGTCTAAAATATATGCTCACATATGATACCAGAACAGGAGATCAAGGACTGGTCGGACCGTAAAGTTGCAAACTACTTACAAAATTACGCAAGAAGAAACAAATTAACAATCGCTGAAGCCAAAGCAATATTTTTCACAGAGACACATGAAAAATTCCTCGAATCAGTGCCACAACTGTTGAAGCATATTCTAGATGAGAAAGCCAGACGTGACTAAAGAACAACAGTTGCTAGATAAATTGTTCCGAGGAGGGCGAACGAATTTGTCGAAGTGGTTTGAGAAAATCGTTGACGACTTTTGTGAGGAGCAAGCAGTCGAAGATTGAATGTCGGTGGAAACTGTCAAAGCGAAATTCTACACCGATTTCACTGAACAATTCTTGTGCTCCTTGCTGACCTTGCTGTTCAAATTCTTGATAGAGAACGGAGCAGGCCACATTATCGAACCTAGACCACCACTGTGCGAACAGCCAGCCAACACCAACTGGGCAGAGAAGCAGAGGAAGTGGGAGAAGTTCATTGCAGAAAGAGAGTGGGAATACTTTCTGATCAAGTGATTCTAACTATCCAGGCTTTCTAAAAAGCATCGAGTAGGCTATGGGGGGGTAGCTGATCTTGTGTCAGAGGTAGAGTATAGTGGATCCTAGTTGACCTAAGGAGGATAGTCATCACCAGTAATGAAAATTTGAATGTAAAGAACCTGAAGAAAGTAGTACTGTATGAAAGTATGTCGGACACACAGAGGATCGAAAGGGATGAAAGACAGAAGAGAAGGGAATCCAGACGTAAACGAGCCATAGGGCTGCACAATGAACAAAACCCTAGGGAGAATGACCGTGAAGAGAATCCGCCAGAGTCGAGTCATGACTGACAAGAAGAAGGCGTAGAATAAGAGGTGTCCCCTACAGAGTAAGAAGTGTGGATAGAGCAGCCAGAATCTCTCCAAATAAGAGCTCTCGATGACGAAATAACCCTTTCCCTGACAAATCCACATACTAGAATCCAGACTATTATCGAAGAGGATCTACGACTATGAGCTGGTGACTACAGCATATGGAGTCGACTAGGCGATGACACATACATGGGTCGACACCTTATCATACATCGACCACTTGAGGGAAACTGGGTGATGTTTCAGGTAGCACCCTCCCTCTGAAGTATCCACTTGCTCTTACCGACACAGGAAGGAGCACCCCCCCCCCCCCCCCCCCCCCGCCAAGTACAGCTTTTGAAGAAATTAAACAAGCAGACCTGCGCACACAAAGTTGCAGTGGACCATCGACAGTAGAAATCCACAACAACCCACTGTACGTTGAAGATGAATCGACCAACGACGGGAGCACAAGTTACGTCGACCAAAAATCTGCAGGCCCGACTACATCAACAACCCCACAACTTTCACCACCACCCACACCGTCGACCCCAAAAACTTCTAAGAGCAGTGAAAGTGATTTAGACATGGGTCACAGATCAGCTCACATTCCTCTTTACAAGGGGGATGAAGACCCCAGATGACATTGGTTCATCTACAAGTTGACCTTGGAAGCAAACCAGGTGACGGATGAAGACCGACAGATGGCTCAGTTCATAGGATCCTTACGGAAAAGGGCCTTGACATGGTACATGACCTTTTTGGAAAGGAAACCCAGAGCGATGAAAGATGAGATCAAGGCGCAGTTCTTATCATTCTTCAAAACCCCAGATGCCAAGCACCTGGCCGCCAAAAAGCTCAAAACAACATAGAAAAATCCAGGAGAGACAGTCCGCGATTACAACAAACATTGGAAGGACCTATTAAGCCAATTATATTATGTTATTGATGAGAAACTACTAATTCAATGGTTCCTTGCAGGATTATCATAGAAAGTACACTGACATATCAGTCTGGAAACGTTCAAGACATATGAAGATGCACTGACCAAAGCTCTGCAGGTGGAAATGGACAAAGACATTCCTGCGTATCCGACAGATCACAGACTAGAGGAACAACTTGAGAATGTGCAGAAGTCTTTGAAAGAACTGACCCTCAAGAATCAAGAAATATGGTGTACTAAATGTTCGACGGCCGGACACCCGAAAGATAATTGTCAACACAAATGCAGTCGACAAGACATCTGCTTTGTGCAAACTAAATCATTTTGTGATATTTTCCAAGAGCATGGAGATCATTCTACGAAAGAATGTCCATTTAACATGAAAAATGCAAAGGCTTCCTGGTGCGCCATCTGTGAGACAAAAAGTCACAACACGGCTGACTATCAATTAAACCTGAAAAATCAACAAAATTATCAGGCGGTCTACCAGATGAATGCAGTAGTGCAAAACATTGAGCAAAATAATACCAATGACCAGAATGTGCAAAGATACGAAGGCCAACGTTATGAGCACCGGTACGACAATCGATGACAAGGGTTTGGAGGAAGAGGTTGATTCGTCGGGAATCACGACATACGACTACGTTAATCTACCTAGTGCTTTATATGTCATAAAGAAGGGCACCGATACGCCAACTATCCATACAAGGACAGGACTGATCTGAAATTCTGTAACCATTGTGGAGCAGGCGATCACTCTCTGGAGGATTGTCCTACCATGTTAGAAAAAATCAATAATAAGAAAAATGTTAATGTCTTTTCTTGTGTACAAAAGCATGATGTGCTAACTACTAAGAATCTACCTATCGTTACTCAACAAGGCACAAAAACAAGCCCTGATAATCCCCAAATTAGTAAAATTGAAAACACAAATGGCTATCCGGATCCTATGAAAGAAAAACACACATATCAAGAAGCAACACACATATTTCAAGACATCGCACAAAAATAAGATCCCGTTAGCAGTCGACCTAACACAGTACAGTAATTAATCTATCTCACTCAAACAAACAAATCTATAGCCCAATTCATTGATTTATTGCACCAGATAAAAAGTACTAATCCTAAAAAACAAACTAAGAACATTTGCAGCCTAAATCAAAAAGACAAAAATGATGTCGACCTAGAAATCGAAGGGTTCCACGTCCGACAAGTAGTGCTCGATTTCGGATCTCAGGTAAATATCATGACCCGTGATACATGGGAAAAGATGGGCCGACCTCGACTCTATCAGTCAGGAATTTACCTAAAACGCACCAACCAAGGTCTCATTGAACCCATTGGGGTTTGGAAAAATGTCGACACGACCATCAAAGGAATATCAACTAAGGTTGATTTCAAAATTATTGACCCAAAGGAAGTATCTAGTTCCTTCCCAGCACTAGTTGGTCGACCTTGGGGACGGAAGATGAAAGCCTCCATATCCTTAGACAAAGAGCGAATTAAGTTAAAAGGAAATGGTCACAAAGTCATTGTACCCATTAATCCTTCCCAAGGAGCACCTTGGACCAAACCAATTGATGAGGAAGTCGATGTTAGGTAGCTTTACCAAATCCATAACAATACGGACTATACAGAGCCAAACATCTATTGGGAACTTCACTTAGGTAACCAAGACTCAATTGGTTATAATTCAGATGCTGAATTACATGATTGGGAAATGAAAAATTATGAAACACAAGCAAGAGGGTGCTGGACCATACAAAAAGTACAGAAAAAACCCACCCGACGGTGCTTCATTATATCAATTATCCCCAAAGTATTTGAAAGGAAAGTCAGGGAACGACCCACCTTACAACCAAACAGCTTGCATACTACTCAACTGCCCAGGTATAAGGAGAGAGAATCCCCAATCATGCATGTTGAACAAGTATCTAAAAATATTGGAGAACATGGCAGACTTCAAAGTTTAGTGGAAACATTTATAGGTCAAGCAGCTAGATGGTGGGACACCCATCAATCAAAATTGTAGACCTGGAAAACTTCTTCAACTTTCTTTGTCGAACGGTTCGGTGGAAAAAAGTTAACCCAGGAAGCTCAAATACCTATCTTTTTCCAAGGACAAAACCCAGAAGAACACATCAAGCTTTGTGAAAAGGAGTGGAGAAGGCTTAGATAAAAAGATGAGCGAGCCTGGCCACATTTGTTTCCTTCCACACTGGCCGACTTACCTAATAAATGGTATAAGATGGAGGAAGCTAGAGGTGAAACCTTATTTTGGTAGGAACTTAAAGAAAAATTTATTAAGGACTTCCAGTTCATACCTCAAAACGAAAAATTGGCTAGGACAGCACACCAAATCAAATAGTTTCTCCAACCGACAGCAAAACAACCCTCCCAAGACCATCGACAAATAAAGGACTGTAACAAGATACAAACTGAATCAAAATCCCAGTCGACATGCTTACACTTAGAAAATGAACACACAGAAGGTAAAAGCTTTAGATGGAAGACCGACCACATTGAAACAACCAAACCCATCTACTCAATCTTGAAAGTCGAGACCATCGACAAACCAGATCTGGACAGAATGACTGCAGCCGACTTCCTTGCCACATTCTCACAGTTCACAGAAGGAAGTCAGCCGATCAATGAAGCTAAAGAACCAGAGTGGCTAGATGCCAAAGTGAAAACTAAGGAGGTCGACATTTCAAATGACGACCAACCAAAAATAGCCAAGATTGGTGATTACTGGAATGAACAACAGACCACTGAAATAGTGAACTTACTTAGAGAGTTCCAGGATGTCTTTGCAAGGGACTATAAAGACTTAAAAGGCTTAGTACAAGATATGGGAGAAATAAAAATAAACACTAAACCTGATGTCTGACCTATCAAGAAAAGACCTTATAAACTAGCTCATAAGTACAAAGAAATAGTTAAAAAGGAAATAGACAACATGTTAACAGCAGGGATCATTTACCCCATCGACCAGTCTGAATGGGCAAGTCCCATGGTCGTACCGCCAAAGAAACATGACCCAACAAGGTTGAGAATTTTTGTCGACTTTAGGGAGCTTAACAAGGTAACATTAACAGATCCATTCCCAACCCCCTATGCTGATGAAATCTTAAATGAAGTTGCAGGACATGAATGCTATTCATTCACAGATGGATTCTCAGGGTATAACCAAGTACCCATAGCAAAAGAAGATCAAAAGAAGACAACATTTGTCTGTGAATTTGGCTCTTTTGCTTACAAAGTTATGCCTTTTGGGCTAAAGAATGCACCTGCAATGTTTTCCTGAATTGTTGTCAAGACCTTCCAAGAATATATCTATAAGACCATGGCAGTATACTTCGACGATTGGACTATCTACTCCACCTTAAAAGATCACTGCACATGGCTTCGACTTATGCTGGAGAGATGTCGACAGATTTAACTCTCCCTGAACATTAAGAAGTGTACCTTTATGACCCCTATAGGAATACTCTTAGGACGTATTGTCTGTAAAGATGGTATCAAAGTCGATTTTTCCAAGATTAAAATCATCCTTGACCTGAAACCACCAATAAACCCTAAACAAGTTCGGGTGTTACTGGGCCATATAGGCTATTATAGGAAATTCATAAGACATTATTCAGACATGACCTACCCTCTAGAAGAAATATTAAAGCAAGACCAAGAATTTAAGTGGACAGAGGAATTCCAGATCTCCTTCAACAAACTGAAAAGAAAACTGGTCGAAGCCCCTATACTCAAATTTCCAATTTGGTCGACCAAATTTCATGTGCATATCGATGCCTCGGGAATAGCAATCGGAGCAATCCTAACTCAACCAGGGGATGATGGGATGGATTACCCTATAGTGTACAGCAGTAGAAAATTAAATAAGGCTGAAAGGAACTATTTGACCACTGAAAGAGAATCCCTAGGTATGGTCTTTGCCCTCCAAAAGTATCAACATTACCTATTGGCCAACCCCTTACATTTTATACCGACCATCAAGCTTTGAAGTACCTTGTTAATAAACCTCTTCATCATGGGAGAATTTGTCGATGGCTACTTCTGTTTCAAGAATTTGAGTTTGAAGTAGTGGTCCGACCAGGAAAGTTAAATGTCGGGCCCGATCACCTATCCTGTATCGACACAGGTGAGGAACTAACCAGAGTCGATGACAATTTACCGAATGCACATCTATTCCGCATAGAAGCAGTACCCGAAGAACTGGAAGAAATAGCTTAGTTCTTGGAGATAGGTCAAGCACCAGAAGGTCTGAACACCAAGAAAAAACAAATCTTAGCTATGAAGGCTGCACCCTACAGCCTCATCAATGGATTTTTGTATAAAATGGGGTAAGACGACATTCTCAGAAGATGTGTACTCGACCATGAGAGAGAATAAATCATGCATGAAGCACACTATGGCCCTGCATGAGGACATTTCCAAGAAGACACCACTGCAAAGAAAATCCAACAGTCAGGATTATGGTGGCCGACAATTCACAAAGATTGCAAAAATTTCGTTAGTCGATGTGACAGATGTCAACGACTTGGTCAACCTCTTCCAAGCATAGAAATTCCCTTGATATCTGTAAACCCTAGTCTCACATTTGAAATATGGGATATAGACTTCATAGGACAGTTTCCTATCCCAGCCAAACGATCAGGTGCAAGATATATTATCACGGCAGTAGAATATGTCACTAAATGGGTTGAAGCTGAACCTGTCGACACATGTTCAAGTGAGGTAGCCACTAAATTTATCTATGAGAAAATTATCACTATATTTGGATGCCCACTCACATTGATCAGTGACCAAGGATCACATTTTATTAACAAAACCATCAAAAATTTGACCGACCAGTTTAACATCGACCACCGACGAAGCACTGCATATCATCCTCAGTCGAACGGCGCGATTGAAGCTTTCAAAAAAACATTAACAAAAGGGTTAACCAAAATATGCAGCACCGACAAAGATGACTGGGATGAAAAAATCCCTACAGTTCTCTGGGCATATAGGACAGCATATAAACAGTCGACCGATCAAACCCCCTTTCGACTAGTCTACGAGCAAGAAGTAGTCGTTCCCCTACATTTTCGATAGCAGACACCTATTGTTGCACAACTACTACATGTCAATGTCAAACAGGAAATAATGGACCGACTATTCCAACTCAGCAAGCTAGAAGAACATAGACTCATAGCTATCCAACACCAGGAAATTCACAAACAACAGCAGAAAGCGTGGCACAACCGTAACATCAAAAAAAAAACTTGTCAGTCGGCGACCTTGCTTTACTTTATAACAGTCGAGTCAAAGGAAAACCCAAGAAACTACATACAGAATGGATGGGACCTTACATTGTTGAAGAGATACACCCTAATGGCTCAGTCCGACTAAAGACATTACAAGGCCTAGTATTTCAGAAGCTCGTTAATGGAGCCCGACTCAAACGTTACAGAAACTGGAAAAAAAAAAACGGACCTTAACTGTCAATCAAAACCCATAAAAAGCTAAAAATTCCAAAACAAAACAATACACCCAAAACCCAACTAACTACTTTGCCAACCGACATCATCATCTTCGACCATCTTCATCGACTCGACATCCGTCCGACCATTCTCAGCACTGACACCGGCCGACGACCTCCAAAGTCACATCATGCATTTATGACTTTGAGCTCCAAAAACAATTCTCCATTACTCCACACTCGCGTAGTACAGCTAGACTGTCCAGTCCGCCATTAATACGTCCATCCCCACATGCAAAAACACCCGCGCCTATAAATACAAGACAGTCGACGATTCATTCACCACACCACTTACCCACAGACCAACTGCAACCTCAGTCGACTAAAGACCAAGAACCCTGTAACACCTTTGACCAACCTGACACAATGGCACCCAAACTGACCCGAGCAGTGGCTAAAGCGAGAGAGCTACAGATAGAGGACACACCCTTGGTCCGCCGATTAAAGAACATTAAAAACGCTAAAGTCCAAGACGGCCAATGGTAGAGACTCTGGATAGAGATCCAAGAATGGGCCTATGTCGACAAAAGGATGACCCAGGGTGCCAAGAAAATTCGACGGAGCACCATCTTCAACTACCCTAACGCACCACTAATGGCAAGCTTTGGTGGGATGAAAGAAGCAGCGGTCAAATTCATTATCAGCCGTTACCACAATGGCCGATTCTACTTCGATAGACCTATCGACATTATCGGGGATGTTATCTCATGACTTACTGGTCTGTCCAACCAAGGCATCCCTGTACCAATTGGGATAAAAGAAGGGTTAGTCGAAAAGCTTATGGGCTCACCGTCTGGAAAGAATTCCAAGGGGCTGATGATTGGCCAGATTACGACACGGACACCACAAATTGTGGCTAAAATCATTGCAATCACCCTTACATTAGTAGGTCGAGGCAGCGACCTCAAACTGGAGATGCTGGAGGCTATCGACACAATTGCAACCGACGGTCGGATCTACCGATGGGGAGACTATGTTGTCGACATGGTCAAAACCATCTGCGAAACATGCCAAGAGATAGGAGGTATAATCAAGTTTCCCTCTCTTATTCTCTGGATTGTCATGTTTCATATCTGTCCAGAAGACAGTACAGTATTCCAGGAACCGACCAGCTTCGAAATGAACCGATTCAAACACTTCTCACAAAAAGGAACCCTGCATGAGCTAGCACAGGGGAAAGTCTTCTTAAAAAATTGGTTTCAATAGTTGAAGGTTTGTACGACGAGGTGGAGGGTGCCCCAGAACATCCGACGAAACCTCCCTGCGGACTCCCATATACAGTTGGAGCTCGACCACACGGTGATCTGGTACATGCAAGGTCAGGACCCCAAAGCCCAGGACCTCGACTACTATCCAATGGTCGTTTAGATTTTCCAGGAATTGACCCGATAGGCTCAAAGAAAAATACAAATACCTGAGGCTGCCAAACAGGTCGACTTCTCCATCACAGAGCCACTTACCAACTAGGAAAAAGAAAAAGACTACGAGCTAAACCTCTATATCAGCACCTTTGTGTCGGAGGACACCCCAACTGTGCCCACCAGTCGGGTACATATCACTGTCAAACCTTCGACTGCAAAGGTAGTCGACCCACAGCCGACTGAACAACAACAACCAACAGTACAACCACAACAACAAACAACCCCTCCGGCTCCCACAACTGTCGACCCAGTTCAAATACCGACAGGTGAATTCGAGGATGCCGACCCAGAATATGCTTTGTCTAAAAGCATCATTAAGAAGCTGGCCAAGGAGATAGCTGTTGCCAGAAAGAAAATCAAGGCCCAAAAACTACAACAAGGCAAGGGTAAGTGCAAGCTTCTTCTTGTTGACTCGTCCGACGATGAGGAGGAGCTAGTAGCCGCGGCCGTCGACATTGTCGAGGACGCCGCTGCAAACAAAGTATTAGTTGAAACTCAGTTTCAATGGTATCCGGACATAGGAGCTCCGAAGGGTCAGCCAAAGAAAGCAAAAACGACACTGACACCTAAAAACATTATCGACCTTGTGTCGACCCCTCCACCTCCATCCCCAACACCCGTAGTCGAGGAGTAAGCATCAGTACAACAGTCGGGTAGTCCCTAGAATGTATATCAAAGAGCAATCCCGGAGACAGTCAAAGCCAAAGTTGACCAGGACGCAGAGCTTAAAGCTTGCTTTGCGACACTACCTACATTGTTTCAGTCGGCCCACAAAATACAAACAACATCTCATCTCTATGCAAGCAAAAAGACCTATGCAAACATTACGACAACATTCACCCGAGACCAACAAGGTGATGTAATTGGAGCATCACAATCTGTCACAGAGCCAATCAACACCGACGCCAAGGATGACCTACCCACTAAACCTTCGAAAGTAGGTATCTCTTCCAACGGAAGTCCACCACACATTCCAGCCAACCCATCCACCCCAGTTCCTTCTCCGACCCCATCACCTCCACTACCACCATCACCACCCCCCCCCCAACCACCACCAGAATCACAACCAACTACATCTTCCCAGCCAGACGTAGTCATACCAACCCCCCAACCAGAACATCCATTGACTTCCATTCCCCCAACCATAGAACCAACCTCAACTACCGAAGGCACCCAGGATCAAGAGGCCGACAAACACAAGAAGAAGAAACCACATCAAACCAAAACTTCTAACCTCCGGATTAGCTTAACGGATCCAAGTTCCTTGACCGACACAGAGGTCAGCCAAATCCTCAAAACCGAGGCCAAATAAGCAAAGCTAAGGACGGCTTGGAAAAATAAAGAGCTTACAGCCAAAAATGCAAAAGAAGTCGAGTTTCTTGGCAGATGCAGAGCTCTAGCACAGACCGTGATACCAGGCCCTGTCGAAGTCGACACAGATCGACCACTTGAAAGAGCATACTAGCTCTTCAAAACTATGGTATCGACCGTCCAAGCCCGGATGCAAGAGACTAAGGAAGAACAAAATGAGGAGACTGCTCGACTGCTCCTAGCACAACACACTGTCTTCTCAGAGGCCTACAAGGTGCTCCAGGACCACATGGAGGAGTCCGTCGTCACAGAAGACATTTTACGTGACTGGCCTACTCACTATGGGCAGGTTTACCAATAGACATGACAGACTCGCCAAGGCATTCAGGTCTTGGAGAGCAGGAAAACCACAGAAGCAGCACTCAAACATATGATAGAAGATCAGATAGTGCTAGAGAACAACAAGCTGCAGAAACTGGAACGGGAAGCACACCAATGGGTGCAACAGGCTCTACCAAACCTAGAAAAGGTTGATGTAATCTACCCCCAGATGAAATGACTTATCAACGCAGCAGAAGATCAGAACCACTCCTTAGGCCCCAATATGGAGAAAATTGCAGAAATGCCCATTTCAGAAAAGATGTCGGTACTGTCAAGTTTAATGACATTGACAATCGATATCCAGAAAGCATTGCAGAGTTGGATGAAATTTCAGCATCACATTGCCATCACAACTCTGGCCATCATCGAATTCTACGTCCAGAAGAGACCAACCATCTGTCTGCACAGTCCACAGCAGTAGCAACTTTCAACAATTCGACAGAGCTTCAATTTTTTGTACCTCCCTGTTTCTTCGGGACGAAGAAACATTTTTTTCGTGGGGGAGATGTAGAAGGATCAAGTCGACGAAGTCGACTTGAATGAAGACCGACTTAGTCGATCAGCCGACTAAGTCGATGGGCCGACTTAGTCGATCGACCGACTAAGTCGGTCGGCTGACTAACTAGAAAGATTAGGTCAGCTAACTAAAATTCATGTTGTTTCACCGAACCGACAGGTAGTTATTTTGTAACTGTCTATACATTGTATATATTAGGCTGTTGAGCCAAATGAGAACTCAGTTCAGTTCTCTATCTTGTATGAACTCATTGCAATAATATAATCTGTTTTCCTATATGTTCTTGTCTCTTGTCTCTGATTTATATTTATGTATGTTTAGTATGTATTATTGGTAACCTTATGTGATCTGTGAGATTACAATAATGCAACATCTACAGCAATTCAATAATGAATAAAAATAGGTACAAAACATCCATCTATAGCCACTAATTCATAAAGAAAATCATATATACAATTAGCTATCAATTTCACAGCTAGATCATTTGCTAAGCATCTAATTCCCTGCAAAACCAACTCCGGGTCCCAAATAAAAAGCATGACATCCATACGGGGAACTCTATGTACACCAAGACATAATATAATTTTCATGTACAACCATGCAACATCAGATAATTAGATATACAGAAAAACTATCAATTCAATCCAGTTTTCTAGCAAAAAAAAACATTTTCTAGCAATCAAAACTCAGTAATTTCATCTGTAGAATCATGTAATGGATTTGATGAAACATGGAGGGTGCACTTGTAGGTTAATATACATACATACATCATACATAACTTGAATATCACTCAGATCGACTAGTGTAATCAATTTTTCAAGCATAACTCTTCAACTAGTGTTCTAAAAACCAAGCATTTTCATCTGTAAATTCATCTATATGTCTAATAATCCATAGAGGGTACATTTTCAGAGTAATTTACAACAAATAATACATGAATAAACATATCTTAATATTCCATCAAGATCATATCTCAAAAATAAAGGAGAAAACACTAGTTTCCAAACAATTAAAGCATCATGTATGCATCCAACCATTGATACATCTACCATGCACATCAACAGTAAATAGTTCAGCTATGGAAACAAAGGAAACATCATATAAACATATGAATTTACATAAAATAATTCATTTATCTAATTGATGTGCAACAGCATCAACCATACCATGTTCCACCTAACCTTGGGAATTGTGAAGCCATATATCCTTTTAACATGCCACCCCCGAGTTGAGGCCATGGATCCACAACTGAGAGGTGCACTCAAGAATAACTAAAAACATTAGTTGGAGAAGCCAAAACTCCATTCCTCATCACCTAATTTCTCCTGCATCCCACTACTAGGTGCAGTGGTAATCCCTTCACCCCCTAGGTCCCTAAGGATATCGCCATTCACCGTTAATATTTATGTGTGGGTCCAGGATGGAGATAAGTAGTGGACATGGAGGAACTACACCATAGTTTCTCAGGCTTACATCAAAAGAAACACAATAGCACAATTCCTTCAAGCACACAATTCACACACATAGAAGAGCATACATGAATATCCAAGCTCACAAGTTTACCAAGCTCTTAGTAAGAATGGCATGAAAAACAACAACCAACCAACCAACCCCTTCCTAAGAAGATCAACCTAGAATTTATAGATCAAAGAAGGAAATTTGAACCCTAGGGATTCAATTCAAACCAAGGTAATCTAACTTGAGTTACCTAAAGGAGGTTACTCAACCATAAAATATCCATTCGCATTCCATCAATGCAACTTGAATTTCCAAGAGGATGACTCCAAACCATCCAAACCTACTTGAATTCATGTCAGGGCACTTCATCCATGAAGAGTAATTCTAATTAGTGAGGTGAGGAGTTACACAATCTAAGGCATCTTCCCAGAATAGAAAAGGGTTCATAATGAAGGAGGAGTTACAATTTTCACATGCAATGGCTAAAAGTAGCCAATGAGTGTGCCTTTGTGCAAGTGGGGGATACAAAACCAAGTGTAACCTCCAAAAAGGAGTTACAAAACCACCCAAAGGGAACATTTATCATGTGGGACCCATCAATCCAAGAATAATGTGTCAAAATAACTCCAAAGGACAAGATAATCAAAAGATAGGTCCATTGTACAATATTTGGGTGACCATCTACCAATAAAGTCACTAAAGCATAATTACATACTAGGATAAAAAAACTCATCCCAATAAGTTTTAAAGTGATAGGAATGTCCCCATTCCCCCTCACATTGTGGATTAAGGCGCCCCACCCTCTTTTCTGGTTTCTGGTGTGCTAGTTGTTTTTATTAATTAATTATTTACAAAAATAATAATAATGTCTCTTGGCCCTTAAAGACCCTTGTTCTAGAACCTAGTTCCACAATAAAATAACAATTAAAACATTTTACATATGTCTATGCACTTAACATACGGGGCATTACATCCCCCCCCCCAAACAACAGGTCATACTCAATGCATAATACATACATTCATTTACAAAAGGATAACAAGCATTCCCATACACACCTCAAAAAGGTAACATCTTTCAAAATCTCATAGACATGCCCATACATGCCTAAGAAGGATAACATCTTTCAAACTCTCACATGCATGCCCATACATGCCTCAGAAAGATAACATCTTTCTAAACACAATACTTCCCACGACCACCTACTTTCCTATTTGTCTCCACTTTTTATGGGAGAACCGGGACTAGTAGAGTAGACTCAAGGAAGCAAGGATCAATCTTCAATCCCCATTACAGGGTCTTCAATCCCCATTACAAGGCCTTCAAACCTCATTACGAGGCTTTCAATATTTAACAAAGATACAGCCACCTGAAAACCCTATTTATTTCTCTCATATGATTAACATTAGGATAAAAATATGTGATACATTATATAAAGATATTCTTCTACAAATATACTTTCTTCACATTGCAAAAACCACATGGTTAGCATCATATATATATATCTCAAAAATATAAGATGCATGAACTAAATTCAAATCAATCATATGAGATACATTAGAGGTACATGAAATCAAAACACTTGAGAGAAACCTCCTGCAATAAATAATGAAAATGCATGATATAACAGAAATAGCAAAACATAGAAGGCATTTAATGATCATATTCCACTTTGAGGGGGAAACCTCCTTGGAGCAAGCTCAATACAAATAACTCATGGATTCATTCATTGGCCTCAACACATACTTATATACTAAGTCTAATCTAAACAACTAGTACTCCCCATGAATGTGGGATAAACATGTAATTATATACAAAGTCTAATATAAACAACTATTACTCCCCGTGAATGTGGGGTAACACAATATACTCACGGGACGACTTACAAATCATATGCGTCCAACAACAATATACTAACAAAGTAAAGAGAAGGGTTAACATGGGTTCCTAACATCCCCTCCCTCTTAGAAAGGCTTTGTCCTCAAAGCTTTAGATATGAAACTTTTTGTTGAATCTAAAGGAGTGGTTCCCATGTAGAATCCTCTGGTTGCATGTTGTGCCATTGAATTAAAACCTTTGTGATGGATTGAGAGAAAAGCTGACGAGTGTTCCTATTGAGGATGGCCTTCGGCTCCAAAATGATGGATCTTTCATTATCCAGTTTTGGTAAAACATTGTGTTCTCTAATGTTGGCGCCAATAAATTTCTTAAGGCAAGAGACATGAAATCCTGGGTGAATGCAAGAATAAGGAGGAAGTTCCAATTTATAAGCAATGGACCCAGTCTTCTAAAGAACCTTATATGGCCCCTAGAACCTTAGAGCCGGCTTATGACGCCCTTTTAGTTTCAAGGAGGATTTCTTGTAAAGTTGTAGATGAAGAAAAACCATATAACCAACTTAAAAAGTGTGCTCAGAATGGTGTTGATCAGCTTGTTGTTTCATTCAGTTTCTTGCAATGTGAAGATTCTCCTAAAAAATGTGAAGAATTTGATCTCAATTTTAGATAATCGTGTCAACTTCCTGAATTGTTCGGGGTGTATGGTAGGAGAATTAACGGTGCCTGAACATAGACTTCTTCATATAGAATCATTTTAGATGTAGTGTGGTAGGAGGTATTGTACCACAATTCAGCGAGAGGGATCCAGTTTTCCCAATAATGTTGTTGTTCAAAGGCGAAGCAACGAAGATAATATTCCAAACATTTGTTGATAAATTCAGTCCAACCATCTATTTGTGAGTGATACCCTTAACTCATCTTTAGTTTGGTGCCACTGTGGAGAAATAATTCTATCCAAAAATGGCTTGTGAAAGTTGTGTCACGATCTGAGACAATGGAAGAAGGGATTCCATGAAGATGGAATATATGATCCATGAAAATTTGTGTGACTAAGGAGGTGGTATATGGATGGATTAGGGCACAAAAATTACTATATTTGGTGAGGCGACTAACCAAAACCAATATCATTGTCTTCCCTCCATATTTATGGATCCCTTCAATCAAATCCATTGAAATATCTGTCCAAATCTGTGTAGGGATAGGAAAGGTTTCAAGAAATCCCAGAAGAAGTGTCATTTCAACCTTGTAGAGCTGGAAGGTATCACATTCAGCCACCATCTATTAAATTTTCCTTTTCATTCCCTTCCAAAATAAGTTACGTTGTGCCCACTTATACATTTTGAGGAACATAGAGTTCCTTGCTGATGGAGAAGCATGGACCTCATAGAAGACATCGTGTAGAATATTTGTTCTCTGGGGAAGCACCAGACAACCCTTGTATCTCAAAGAATGTGACCATCCTAAGAGTATTGATGTACAGTAGAAGGGTTATTGGCCAACCGTTGGATGATTTTAGATATTGAAGATTTGTTGACATTGCCTTGTTGAACAGATTACAACCAATTAGGAATAGGCTTAGAAATAGCTGAAAGAGAAACATGGTCATCAAAGGTGCCACAAGATTGTAATTACCCTTCTTGGAAGTGACACTACAACAAAAATTGGATTTAGCGTCGAATTTAGCGCCGGATTTTAGTGTAAATTTTTCCTAATTATGGTGAACAATCCGGTGCTAAACCAGGCGCTATTGTACATTTTCGTAAAACGCCGTCTATTGCATCTTTTTCCGTCCTTTTTAACATCCATTTTTGGGTCCATTTTTGCACCCAATTTCTTGCATCTAATGTTACGCCTTTATTTGCACCCAATTTTTCAACTTCTATTGCATCTTTTTTTGTGTCCTTTGTTACATCCTTGTTTGCACCCAGTTTCATGCTCATTTTTGCATCCAATGTTGCGTCTTATTTTGCTCCTAGTTTTTCATCGAGTCTTGACCCAATTTTGCACCATGTTTTACATAAAATTATGTGTCCAATTCTGCATCTAGTTTTGCATCCAATTTTAGGCCCAATATTGCGTCTAGTTTTGCATCCAAATTTACTTATAATGTTGCATCCCCATTTGCATCTAATTTTGTATCTCTTTTTACATCTTTTTTGTATCCATGTTTGTGCCAAATGTTTCATCTCATTTTACGTCATATTTTGCATCTAGGTTTGCACCTAGTGTTGCATCCCGATTGATGTCTTTTTTTTGCATCTATGTTTGAGCCCAATTTTGCACCTAGTGTTGCATCCCGATTGATTTCTTTTTTTGCATCTATGTTTGAGCCCAATTTTGCACCCAGTGTTGCGCCTAGTGTTGTGCCTAGTTTTGCGCCCATGTTTGTATTTAATAGTTCATCTAGTTGTGTGTCCAATGTTGCATCCCATCTTGCATTCAATATTACGTCTAGTTTTACATCCAATGTTTTGTCCCGTCTTGCATCTAAAATTGTGTCTCATTTTAAGTTTTTGTTTGCGCCAAATGTTGCTTCCATTTTTGCACCTGGTGTTATGCCTAGTTTTATGTCCATCGATACACCATATTTTGTGGTCAATTTAATGTCCAATTTTACATCTAGTTAGGAATCCACTTTTTCATCTATTATTGTGTCTATTTTTGGACCTATTGTTACATCTAGTTTTGAGTCATTAATTGTGTCTAGTGTTGAGTCTCTTTTTGCATCCAATTTTGCGTTTAGTGTGACATCCATTTTT
>LPNX010702698.1:684085-697098 GCA_001517045.1 Pseudotsuga menziesii
TGCACCAAGTACTTGCATCACTCTAAATAAAGTTCAAGGCATAGCATTCACTATGATGTACAAGAATGCATGAACAATGCCATAATTAGCCTCTCATAGCCCATCTTCACCCACAAATGTCAAAATGACAAGTTCTTGCCTTGCTTTCTCGAAGAATGAGAAGTTGCTCAAGAACAATGGATGGCAACCATTGTCATGAATGCTAAGCTAGCTAATGATGGATAGGATTCCACTTTGAATGAAAACATAATTGATGTTCATGGATTTGTGTGATTGCCTCCTCTCATGCCTTAATAGAAAAGATTTAGGGTTGCTATATTTTGGGTGCTAAGTGACATTTATGGAAAATCACTAAATGTGAATTCCTAGGTGCCAATTTTGATAACTATTTCTATGCTCTTAAGCAATTTGGATTAATATTTTAAATTTTATTAGGTTATGACATAAGCTACACAACCCACTATTTATGTATAAATGTGTAAAATGTACATTGATATTATTAATAGTTAAAAGAAGCAGTATACAAACAAACAAACTCATCATATCAAAATCACTCTAAATAAGAGAAACAATCAATAGCACTCACCTTCCTTCACATCACAAATGGACTAACTTTGGAGAATTCTCTCAAAGTAATATTTATCCCATCATGCAATCATAACATAGAAATAATTGTGTATTTTAACTCACTAAACACATAAGGGATGTCTTTTTCATAGGAGGGACTACCCACCTACTTTAATCTTGGACTTCAATATTTGTCATGGTCAGTGATAGTGTTCATTATTACTTGATATTTTCACCTACAATTTAATCTACCTTCATTCACCATGTCCTAAATCATCAATCTCATAAGCAACGAGCATTGATACTTTGAAAATAAACATATAACACTCCTTTCTAGTGGGACCTAATGATGCCTATTACAACTAATATTGAATGCATCTACCATTAGTACTTTAAAAATAAACGCATACCTCTCCTTCCTAATGATGCCTACTACATCTAATCTACCTTCATGCTCCATGTTCTAAATCTTTAATATTGTATGCAACTACCATTAGTTCTTTAAAAAAAACACATAACACTCCTTCCTATGGTACCTAATGGTACACGTTGCCTAAGGATAAGTATATGTTGATTTTGCACAAGAAAAATTAATATATACAACATAATCGGCACTCGCAATGAACAAGTAGTGCAAACTTTATCCCTTCCAATATAGGTTACCCCCTTGAATGGAACTACCATTAGTACTTTAAAAATAAACACATACCTCTCCTTCCTAATGACACCTACTACATCTAATCTACCTTCATGCTCCATGTTCTAAATCTTTAATATTATATGCAATTAGCATTAGTTCTTAAAAAAAAAACACATAACACTCCTTCCTATGGTACCTAATGGTACACGTTGCCTAAGGATAAATATATGTTGTTGATTTTGCACAAGAAAAAAAATATATACAACATAATCGGCATTTGCAATGAACAAGTAGTTCAAACTTTATCCCTTCCAATATAGGTTACCCCCTTGAAATATCTAGTTGTTTCCTCTCGCTAGGGTAAGTGAGCGAGGCTATCTTCATTTAATCCTGGTGAACCTAAGAAAAAGAGGTGTAAGATTGTTGCAATATTTAAAGGTGCTGCAATTTATTAGGGCATGTAATTTTTCTGCAAATGAGGAGTCGCCTTAGCAACCTAAATCATATTCTTGCAAATTGGCTATCCAAGCTAATGGGTGACAAATAATATGACAAGTTTCATAAGTGACCAAAGATGGCTGACAACATTTACAGGTCTTAGCTTTGATTCCAAGCAAAACTAGAAACTTTATGGGTTGAATCTTTGCCTTTAAGATTGGATGTTCAATTTTTATGGATTGAATCTTTTCTTTTAAGATTGGATGTTCAATTTCAGCATCATTTCTTTGAAAAATCGGTGCATTGAACCAAATCCTAACTGATGTGGTTCCAACAGTAGCTAGAAAATCTCCTAATTAAAGCTTTCTTTTCAAGATTCGATTCCTAGTTGCAGCCATATCAGCATTTTGACAAACTGACTAGGAAGTCGAATCATTTTGTTCAAATTGGATGCTACTTTTATCAATCTTGCAAGCCGGTCTGTTAACTTCCCACATCCATATGCAGATTAGACTTCAATGGATTGTAATGAGACATGGGATGGATTATAGACAATTAGGATCCTCTTCTCCCTCAGAGGCTTGACCTTTACATATTCCTTCAAACACTGTGATGCACTGATGAGCTATTGTCTCATTAAATTCGAGGCCTCAAGAATGTTTCCCTTGACAAAGATAGAGATGGCATCACAGTAGAGTTCTTATGGTGAAATGCATCAGAGGCCATTCAAAAGTAAAAGCTTTTAATCGCCTCATACAGAAAGGCATATTAGAAGGCAAAAAAACGTGTATAGATAATAGGACGGACAGACATAGAATCTCTCCGGTCAGAAACATGGAATTAAACAGCATTGGCCCAAATGTGTTATGCTGCTATACTAATAAGATACCCCTTTAAAATTTTCCAAAAACTAAAAGATACATTCCATGATTGTTATGAACCTGATTTTAACTTATTACCAATAGCTCTTGGCTTTACCATCAAACGTTATATCTTTGGCCGCATTTAGAAAAAAATAGTAGGAAAAGGAACAGGATCAAATGATCAGCATTGCAAACTCTTACAAGAATGGGAATAACTTGTTTATCACTCCAAGAATTCAGCCCAATTACAAGAATGCATCCCAATTATTGCAGTTGATGCTTTTGAAACCACATGTTATAGTAATTTGTGAACAATAATAATTTCCTGCAACTTATGTTTCTGAATCTGCATGTGCATAGAACTCTGTGACTGCTCATTTATTTGTGGCTGATGCCTTCCCTTGTTTATTTCAGTGGCAGGTATTCTTTTCTGTCTGGGATTTATGAAAGATGGAAATGATAATATGCCCATTTGCAAACCTCTGCATACCATAGAGATAGGCATTTGTTGATAATCCTAGATGATGTAGAGCAGGGTGCCCAAAGGAAGATAAGTAATGAAAGCCATTGCGGGGAGAATTTGCAAAATAAAACATCATATAAATACAGATCATCATGCAGTAGACAGAACATTTATTATTCCGATTTAGAACTGGTTAGACTTGGGACTCAATCTTAGCTCCACACTTGTTAGGTTCCCATGTGCTACTAATGGCCTTGGGAGGACTGCACAAGCCATGGACATAACAAGGTACAGTCCTAATGTCCTAGGGAACAAGTGTATATGCATAGTAAAATTAATAACAAAAACAAAAATATCTCGCTTATGGGAATAGCACCGCATGTTGCATGAATATAAATCTCTGGTTGTAAATTCATGCCTGTATATATTAAAGAGAGTGCATTTTACATGCCTATAAATCTCTGATATATATTAAAGAGAGTGCATTTTACATGCTTGTAACAGCCTGTTGATAGATCTGGAGATGGACATTGTAACACCCAAGTAATATGGCCATGAAATGTGATAATACTTGAGAAAGACTTATAATGATTGAGATTAGAAATATGTTGTAGATAATCATTGAGAAAAATGTCTATCAAGGTTTAGAGGGAGGCAGGGCAGCTTCATGACTCAGTAGGCTACTTCTCAAACGATATATATCAGCAAGAAAGCAGCTCATTTTAGTAACACTCTACTGCTTATGAGGATTGGTTGTTAATTATTAATGTATTTCTAATCTAATAAACAAGATGATCAATTTAGTTTTGGAATGAATTTCTTTTAATCTGTGTTTGTTGTTCATATTTAAAAAACTTTGCAGGCATATTTGGGAGAGCAGTATGTGCACAGGTATTCTTTTATTTCATTGCAATTTTTCCTTTTTGTTATAATATTGTCCAGCCTCAGCACTGAGAACTGTGTTTTCTATTTAGGACCTTACTTTAGAGAATTTTGCAAGTATATATGATCTTGCTGAGTCATATCATGCAACTTCTTTGGGTCATATGTGTGTTCTGTAATTTATGGAACACCATGAACAGATGTCTTACATGTCCGGGTAAGGAAAAATTCTACATAACTAAATAGTTACAGTGAGAGCCAGGCACTTTTCAGGATCTATCTAAATTTTTATAATCAAGTTTCTGTGCAACGACCCTTCCCTTGTAGAATGCTTACTACCAAAGATACGTGATTACTAATTTAGAATATTAAGGCCGCAGCCTTATATGCCATCATTGTAAAGGAAGTCATGATCATTTTGATTGGCTTCTGTGGATGGTCTCATCTTCCCGGAGAACTAGTGCAGAGAGAGGTATTTTGAAGGTGGTTCTTAGCATTGCCAAGATTACTGCTAGTTATATAAGATGCACCGATTTTTCAAGTGAAATTGAAGTGAAATGATTGAGAGATGTCAATTGACTGATAAATTTTCATATCTTTTCAAAATGATCCAGAATTTTGAAGTTAGAGATAAGCCATCAATTGAAAATTTGATGGTTTCTCAATTTAGTTATGTATCTCATCTAACACTTGCAATTTTTTTTCTGTTAACAGATGCTTTTGACATTTCTACTTTGTTGTATTTCAGTATGGAATATCAATCTATTCATCAGGTTAAATTCCAGGTGCAATACCTAGGTGATTATGACATAAGAGTGTGGACTTAGCCAAATGAAAAATAGTTGTAAATTGCTATCCAGGCTCATCTTTAGGATGCAAGTTGATTTTAAGTGAGCCACCAATCATCATATTTATATGTACAATTGGAGCAGCAAAACCCATGCCAGCCAGGAGACAAAACAAGAATAAACATAGTAACCTTCGTTTCAAATTGTGGACTGCTGACAGTTTACCCGTTTATATAATTTCTTTGATGCTAGAATAAAGGAATTCAGCTCTCACAATCTTTAGTATACCATCCCAATTTAAATTCTCTAGATGCTTTGCTATTTTATAGCATTTCTTAGACACCATTTTCAGTAATGATCTACTCTCAGAATGACTTTGGAATCCTCAAGACAAATATGGTGTTTCATCTTGTGAGAATGCTTTGCTAGGGTAGAGGTCTTGATGTGATTATGGGCTAAGTCTTCCCCATGCTCCTTGATCCTTACTTCAAACAAGTGGCCCATCTCTCCTATATATGATTTTCAACACAAATGCAATCTTGTGGACACCTTTCTGCCCTCAATGATCCATGGGATCCTTGATGGATTTTAGCATACATCTAATGTTATGTTATCATAGGGATGTTACCATTAGAGGTATTTTAGCATTCCTCTAATGGTATGTTATCATAGGGATTCTTAAATCCATCAAGGATCACACAGACCCTCAACAGCAAATAGGCATCTACAAGATTACGTGTCCATGCAGCAAAACATACATAGGAGAGATAAGATGCTCGTTCGATATAAGGATCAAGGACCATGGGGCTGACTTAACCCATAATCCTATAAAGATATTTTCCCTAGCAAAGCACTCCCACAAGATGAAACACCATATCTCTCTCTGAAAATCCAGCAAGGATCCCAGGGACCCTTGACAACAAAAACACATCTACAAGATTATGTGTCCATGCAGCAAACTATATATTAGAGAGACGGATCACTCGTTTGAATTAAGGATAAAGGAGAATGGGGAAAACTTAGCCCATAATCACATCAAAACCTTGACCCTAGCAGAGCCCTCCCACAAGAATAACATCAACCACAGAAATATAAAAAATGAAAACAGAATTTAACTTAGAGAAACATACATACATGCAAGCATAACCTTACGCATATAAACAAATTGGCAAAGTTTTCACATCTATAAATTATAAAAATTTAAAATTGTTGTAGTGATAACAGTCAATAAAAAATTAATATATAAAAAAAGGCACAATGAAATGTTAGTGGCGTAATGTTAATGTTCAAGTTAGTGTTTGGAGTTAGTTTTTCCAAGTTTGATAGTGTCTAACTACCACACATACAAATAAAGGAGTGTATAATATAAATGTTATATAATAATAATAAAAGTATCTTCTCTCTCTGTTAGTAGTTACAAAGTTTGTTTAAGTCCAATACTATCTAACTACCACACATGAATAAAGATGTATAATATGAACATTGCTCAAACAATAATAGAAGTATCCTCTCCCTCTCTCTCTCTTATTGTCTATGTAGGTCTTCCACAAACCTACATGATATCAGAGTGATACCAGCCTAGAACCTATGATTGTGTGAACATTGAAAAGCCACAAATGTAGTCCCAACAAATAAGGAGAGAGCAGGCGAGTCTGAATTTATTTTTCAAACAGTTTTTTGAAAGTGTATACTTTTGAATTTATAAGGTAAAATATTTAGAATAATTAAAGAAGAGTTGAGGAATAATATAAAAAGATTTAAAAATAGCTTTGAAAGCTATAAATAGAATATCAAAGATGACTTGCAATGCCCAAATCAAGTCCATGCCGTCCAGAAAGAGATGCTTCACACCTGAGGTAGAAAGAGATGCCAAACAGCATGCCATTGACAAGAGGAGGGCATGAATCCATAACAGGCAGTGATGGGAGAAATATTTGAAAATTATGGATGTAATGAAATAATACACCTTTTCCATAAATGTAACAGCCAACTAAACATCATGGCATCGGAGAAGATCCGCAAAGCTTAGTTTCGTTGGCACAAACTTGCAGATAGCTCCAGATATGCACCCATGTGTGCTAACTTCAACCACAAGTGGTGCCCATGAAGAAAAAAGACCTATATTTTGTAGAGAAAGTGCAAATCTATTGCCAAGTTTTGTCACGGACCATTCTTTGCAGACAGAAAAAACAAACAGATGCAGAAAAATGTTGCTGCAGGATGTAGCACCAGCAGTCGAGACAGGCATGTTAGCCCAGCACAAAGATGTGAAGGCTATTGAAGCAAAGAATACTTGCCTGAATTCGGATACCACATCAATCAATTGTGATAGAAGCATAAAGAACCTACATGGACGAATAATTGACAATGAGGATATAGAAATGTTGGTCACAGTTTACTAAGACAGGCAGCCTTTGCACCTGCACAGACAAACCAGACAATCAAAGAAGGTGTCAAACATGTAGAGGAGACACCTAAAGGCAGAGGAGACACATGTTAGCACACAAATCAATTTTTTAAGATGAAGTGAAGATGTTCAGCCTCCAATATGGACGGTTTGCAGATGATTGCACTATAGGGACTGGGGTGAATTCGGATAGTCCCAACAAATAAGGAGAGAGCAGGCAAGTCTGAATTTATTTTTCAAATAGTTTTTTGAAAGCGTATACTTTTGAATTTATAAGGTAAAATATTTAGAATACTTAAAGAAGAGTTGAGGAATAATATAAAAAGATTCAAAAATATATTTGAAATCTATAAACAGAAGATCAGAGATGACTTGCAATGCCCAAATCAAGTCCATGCCGGCCAGAAAGAGATGCTTCACACCTGACGTAGAAAGAGATGCCAAACAGCATGCCATTGACAAGAGGAGGGCATGAATCCATAATAGGCAGTGATGGGAGAAATATTTGAAAATTATGGATGTAATGAAATAATACACCTTTTCCATAAATGTAACAGCCAACTAAACATCATGGCATTGGAGAAGATCCGAAAAGCTTTGTTTCACTGGCACAAACTTGCAGATAGCTCCAGATCTGCACCCATGTGTGCTAACTTCAACCACAAGTGGTGCCCACGAAGAAAAAAGACCTATATTTTGCAGAGAAAGTGCAAATATATTGCCAAGTTTTGTCACAGACCATTCTTTGCAAACAGAAAAAAACAAACAGATGCAGAAAAATGTTGCTGCAGGATGTAGCACCAGCAGTCGAGATAGGCATGTTAGCCCAGCACAAATATGTGAAGGCTATTGAAGCAAAGAATACTTTCCTGAATTCAGATACCACATCAGTCAATTGTGGCAGAAGCGTAAAACACCTACATGGAAGAATAATTGACAATGAGGATATAGAAATGTTGGTCGCAGTTTACTAAGACAGGAAACCTTTGCACCTGCACAGACAAACCAGACAATCAAAGAAGGTGCCAAACATGTAGAGGAGACACCTACAGGCAGAGGAGACACATGTTAGCACACAAATCAAGTTTTTAAGATGAAGTGAAGATGTCCAAGCTCCAATATGGACGGTTTGCAGATGACTGCACTATAGGGACTAGGGTGTATTCAGATAGTCCCAACAAATAAGGAGAGAGCAGGCGAGTCTGAATTTATTTTTGAAACAATTTTTTGAAAGTGTATACTTTTGAATTTATACGGTAAAATCTTTAGAATACTTAAAGAAAAGTTGAGGAATAATATAAAAAGATTCAAAAATAGCTTTGAAAGCTATAAACAGAAGATCAGAGATAACTTGCAATGCCCAAATCAAGTCCATGCCGGCCAGAAAGAGATGCTTCACACCTGACGTAGAAAGACATGCCAAACAGCATGCCAATGACAAGAGGAGGGCATGAATCCATAACAGGTAGTGATGGGAGAAATATTTGAAAATTATGGATGTAATGAAATAATACACTTTTTCCATAAATGTAACAGCCAACTAAACATCATGGCATCGGAGAATATCAGTAAAGCTTAGTTTCGCTGGCACAAACTTGCAGATAGCTCCAGATCTGCACCCATGTGTGCTAACTTCAACCACGAGTGGTGCCCATGAAGAAAAAAGACCTATATTTTGCAGAGAAAGTGCAAATCTATTGCCAAATTTTGTCACAGACCATTCTTTGCAGACAGAAAAAACAAACAGATGCAGAAAAATGTTGCTGTAGGATGTAGCACCAGCAGTCGAGACAGGCATGTTATCCCAGCACAAATATGTGAAGGCTATTGAAGCAAAGAATACTTGCTTGAGTTCAGATACCACATCAGTCAATTGTGGCAGAAGCATAAAGAACCTACATGGACGAATAACTGACAATGAGGATATAGAAATGTTGGTCACAGTTTACTAAGACAGGAAACCTTTGCACCTGCACAAACAAACCAGACAATCAAAGAAGGTGCCAAACATGTAGAGGAGACACCTACAGGCAGAAGAGACACATGTTAGCACACAAATCAAGTTTTTAAGATGAAGTGAATATGTCCAGGCTCCAATATGGACGGTTTGCAGATGACTGCACTATAGGGACTGGGGTGAATTCGGATAGTCCCAACAAATAAGGAGAGAGCAGGCAAGTCTGAATTTATTTTTCAAACAGTTTTTTGAGTGTGTATACTTTTGAATTTATAACGTAAAATATTTAGAATACTTAAAGAAGAGTTGAGGAATAATATAAAAAGATTTTAAAATAGCTTTGAAAGCTATAAACAGAATATCAGAGATGACTTGCAATGCCCAAATCAAGTCCATGCCGGCCAGAAAGAGATGCTTCACACCTGAGGTAGAAAGAGATGCCAAACAGCATGCCATTGACAAGAGGAGGGCATGAATCCATAACAGGCAGTGATGGGAGAAATATTTGAAAATTATGGATGTAATGAAATAATACACCTTTTCCATAAATGCAACAGCCAACTAAACATCATGGCATCAGAGAAGATCTGCAAATCTTTGTTTCGCTGGCACAAACTTGCAGATAGCTTTAGATCTGCACCCATGTGTGCTAACTTCAACCACAAGTGGTGCCCACGAAGAAAAAAGACCTATATTTTGTAGAGGAAGTGCAAATCTATTGCTAAGTTTTGTCACAGACCATTCTTTGCAGACAGAAAAAACAAACAGATGGAGAAAAATGTTGTTGCAGGATGTAGCACCAGCAGTCGAGACAGGCATGTTAGCCCAACCCAAAGATGTGAAGGCTATTGAAGCAACATTGGGAAAATTTCTTGTACAGCGTTTCAGAGAACCCTCATGCAACAACCAAGTTTTACAATTATAGGATTAAGAAGAAAATATCGGCACACATTGAGCAATCGACCCTACTTGATGCTGGGTAATGTGCTGGGAAAATTGCAACAATGGTTGCGATACTGGGTAACATTTTAACGGTCAGGGCATAAGAAGTATATAATTTGATGTAGAAAATGCAAATAACAACAACATGCATCACATGCATACATAAAATAAGAGAAAACAAATGGGGATAAAAAATAGACTAGCGTACCTTAGCGGGCCATGCCAGAAATCCCTTAACCTTGGTGAGCACGAGATCTTCGAGCCTCCATTGTCTGCAGGCAGCAGGAGCCTCCATTGTCTACAGGCAGCTGTTTTTCCTCCTAGTCTTTTAAATGTCCGGAGTCCATTTGATCTTTCTTTGTTTGGAATATTTTTATTAGTCCTTTATCTCACACATTCATCTTCAATGTTTTTACGCTAAAGCCTAGAATCAATTGAACCTAATTGGCAACATAACCACATTTGAAAGCATGAAATGGTTTCATATTTTACATTGGGTGAAAGTAAATCTTCATCCTTCTGAAATCATAACTTTCACATTCTTTCCAACTGTTTATTTAATCTTTGAATTGGATTGAGGACTAGAACCAATTCATTTTTGAAAAATCACTGCTAAACTGTTGACATTTTCAAGTTTGTTATGTCCATGTTAAATTAATTAGATCCTTGAAAAAAAAACTTCTCTCATGATATGGTTATAAATATTTTTCAAATTTTGATATAATGTATTCAATTTTTCAAAAAGCTAACGATTCAATTTGATATAATCTATCCAAGATTCTTTCTTCTAAAAGCTAATGAGAATTACTTTATTACTTAATGATTGTGTTACCTTTCTAGTTTTTGGTAATTTAGGTTGATTATTTTGATTAAAAGGTCTTTGCAAATTGTAAAACAAACTTATACAAAATACTGATGGATGTAATTTGTTTTTTGTGTTTTAATGTAACAGGGAATTCGATAATCAAGTACGCCCATGCTTTAATATCCAAGTTTCCATACATATATTTGTTTAAATTAGCAATTGCCCCATAAGGTGCAAAGATACGTGGAAAGGAAAAAAACAAAAAGTAGAGTAAATCTGATGGAGTGAAAAAACAAAAAGAAAATTAAAAATGAAATGAGATTGAAAAAATTATTAAAAATGTATACACATAAAAAATAGTATAAAGTAATGTCAACTATAACAGAATAACTTGGTATATATTGTACAAGTTAATCTTAAAGTACTTTAAAATATCAATGTCAAGTTATATCACAAGTTAGATTCATGGAAATCATTAGGAAGCAATTAATTTAAAGGATATAAAAAGTTGTGTACACTTATGTAATCAATATTAATCTTGAAATTAACATACTGAGGAATTGAATTTGAACCGAATAGATATTCGTATTAGTTTTTTTGGAATAGGATACAAGTTGTGTTAGGAAGATAGAGGCACAAATGGAGGAGACCATCCAAAGACATTGACCTAGTAAAATAATACAACATTGAAGTCTAGAACAAACTTTTAAGATAAGTGGAGAATGAAAACATTAGTTACAATAAATTTGAAGTACAAAACTTCAGATATTAAAAATACATAATATCCATTAACTTTGGAAAATACTATAAAATCTATGCATGATTTCTTAATAAAAGTAGAAGAAAATGTGATGAGACACTATAGGGAAATTAACTATAATCTAGAATGATGAACATCTCAATTTGTAATTGCATTTTTTTTCATTAATGAAAATTTTGACACTCCCGTAGGTGTCATGTACGTATAGTCATGGGTTTTGAACTTGGGTGGGGACAATGATAGCCTACTACCCCAACTACCAATCCTACAAGAGGAACCCTTGTAATTGCATTTTATATGTACAAGCATCTTTCTAAATAGACTCAAATCCTTCTTAACAACAAAATATAGATATTGCAAGGTTGAAATGCTTTTTTAAAGTTAAAGCCATACATTTATCCTCTTCATAATGGAATTTTATTTATGGAAAGTAAACGACAATGTTAAAGTGACATGAAAAAACCACAAAGCAACACATCATTTTCTAATGAACATTTTCTAAAGAGCACTCAATGAAAGAAATGAGCTCAATATAACATGATCTTCCCAATAGTTGATATATCTTGCATGCGTTATCGCTTATGACCATGAAGGGTCAAACACTCATAATAAGGAAGGGATTGCATAAGCCATGTGTCTCCAATTCCATATATAGTAATAACTAGGTCAAACCAAACTATTGGATTATGTTTTGCAATGATCAAAGAGGGAATATGAGAGAGCATACTAATGTGGTTTATGTTGCATGGTGTGAGGGTGGTTCAATAAAAATTTCCCTTACTTATTATGTTAACTCCTTCGCAATCTCTCAGTTTGACTTAAATTTTTTGTTTCAAAAGAAAGGGTGTTCTATTAAAATTCTAAACTTTCATGGTTGTTTCCAAGAAGTTGTTTGCATTTAAATATGTTTCCCTTCGGCACAGTATATTGTGTCGATAGATTGGACAATAAATACAACGACGAAGGGCCTAGCAAATCACATCCCAAGTCTAGATCGGGATAGGTGTTGAAATGATAAAATTATCTATATTGAGCTTAAGACCTCTGAAGATTTGGACTGAACCTCCCACTAGGGGAGGTCACACCTTCTAGTTGTAACCCAATGATTTGAAGTTTGGTAGCGTAAGACATATATGGGCAAGTCTTTCAATGGAAGAAGGTATAGGTCTTTATGCAATTTTCAAGGTATGGATAGAGGCATAAAGACCTTACCTACCACTTTTGTGATCATGGTACTCGAAGAGTCCACCAAATAAGGAACATAAACTATGAGTCACACTTAAAACAAACATACATATTTTGTATTTTCATGCATTTGATAAAATGTGCCTCCAATGTAATAACACTTAAATGAAAAGCATAAATGTAAAATAAATACCCTATTCTAATTATAAAAAATATAAATTTAAAATAAATTACTTTAATTATATAATCAATATGTTAATTTTTTTTAAAGTATTCTTATAACTAAAATTAAAATTAAAATGGATTATAACTAAAA
>LPNX010702698.1:697267-709732 GCA_001517045.1 Pseudotsuga menziesii
GAAAGAACTAGATTTGTAGTTACAAGCATCACACCTATCCACCAAAACGACTAAACTGCATTACGCGAATTCCTCATTTAATTGAAAATATAGATGGAAAACCCAACCAGCACAGATTACTAGAAGGAAATCGATTCATGCAAAACTGTGAAGTTTTTTGGAATGGAAAGCATGTGGTAGACTTGAGATTCGACCAAATTCTTGTTCCATGGGCAGGGTGAGATAGCGATATAAATTTTGGTGACCTAGCATCAGTAGCACCACCAACATAGGTATATCTTATATAGTATATGAGGGAGCAGCATCTAAGACAGAGACAGTAGAGGAATCAACAGTGGTAGAGCTCCTAGTTTACTTTGATCCATCCCCAAAATCCAGGCTTTGAACGTCCTGGCCCAAGAATCAAGACACCCACGTTGCCAACTAGGCACCCTCAGAAGTCCTCATGGGCCATGAGAAGTCCTCATGGGCGGAATAATGTTAAATCCTCTCATGCCCGAATTAAATCCTCTCATGGCCAAATTGGGGACGGACCAGAGGGACAAAATTGATACTCATAACCTTGAATCCATAGATTGATTTAGCAGAAGCCCCATTGGGAAATGGGTAGTTGTACATAGATCTATATTTGAAAAATACTTCATGTTTTGCTTCACCTCCCTATGAAACTTCATAGGTTTTAATCTATATTTTAATTTGTATAATGTATAAGTAAATAATATGTGTGTATATTTAATTATATTAAATCACATAACATATGAACTATATATATTTATTTATATTAAATCTTTTAACATATGAACTATAGTAACATATTTATATTAATTATATGTTATTATTATATTTACATATTTTACCATTATTAAGGTGAAAGAAGTTTATATATCATAAGGGTATTTATAAAATATTTACCTATTTTATAAATTCAGTTAAGTATTATATTTACATTTACTACAAGTATAGTATGGATGGACTATGAATGTATGGATTTTAACATAATTCCCTAAAATGAAGCATGTTTTGTTGGGAGAAAGAAAATTGAAACAATTTCAATATTATGTTTCCCTTGTGGTTTGAATTTTTTACTTTGGTGGGGTGTTTTAGAATAATCCCACTTGTTATGCATGTTGTAAATGGTAAACATATCCCATATGCTTTAAATGATGATGATGATGAACTAGATGGCAATGGCAGTGATGATGTTTTTAATGAAGACGATGATGGAAATGATGATGATCATCATCATCATCATCGTCATCTTTGTCATTGTCATCATGATTATCACAATAGTCATCATCATCGGCATAATCATCATCCATGTCATCATCATCACCATTGTCCTTGACATCATCATCATGATTATTGACATTTTCATCAGTTATTCATCATTACCTTTGGCATAAGAAATAACGTCTACCCAAAATATGTGATTAGTGGAAAAGGGTCATGGAGGACACACACGATTTATGCATGACAAATAACAACTTATTTTTTAAGATGATCAACATCATCATTCTGATTGTACTCATCATCATTTTCGTTGTCATCATCACCATTCATTGCATTGCCATCATAATCATCGGCAATGTCGTCATTGCCATTATCCTCATCATCATCATCATCCTCATATTCGTCATCATCATCATCATTGTCATATTTCTCCTCATTATCAACAACATTATCATCATCATCATAACCATCCTCAATATCATAATCATTATCCTCATTTTCATCTTCAACATTTGGGTGTAAAACTGGATAAAAACATGGATGCAAAAAATGATGCAAACATGGATGCAACAAAAGTAGGCATAAAAGTGGGCACATAATGGGGTGCACCAAAAATGGATGCAAAAGGTGATGCAAAAGTGGATGCAAAAAATGATGCAATCATGGAAGCAAAACATGATGAAAAAAGTGGTGCAAAATTGGATACAACCATGGATGTAAAATTGGATACAAAATTGGATGCGAAAATGGATGCAACAAAAGTAGATGCAAAACTAGATGCAAAAGTAGTCGTAACACCCAACACAAAACCCGATGCAAAAGTGGATGCAAAAAATGGATACAAAAAGGGGTGCAATAACTGATGTAAAATTGGATGCGAAAAAAGATGCAAAAGTTGAAGCAAAAGTGGGTGTAAAAGTAAGCGCAAAAATGGGTAGGAATTGGGACGCGAAAAAAGTGGATGCAAACGTGGATTCAATAGTAGATGCAAAAAAAGACGTAAACATGGATGCAAAATGGGATGCAAAAAGGGATGAAAATGTGGGTGCAAAAGTGGACGAAAAAATGGATGCAAAAGTGGATGCAAAAATGGCTGAAACAAAACGAGATGCAAAACTAGACTCAAAACGGGATGTAAACTTTGATGCAAAACTTGGCGCACGAAGGGATGCAAAAAAAGAAGCAGAAGTGGATGCAAAAGTGGATGTAAAAAAGGATGAAAAAGTGGATGAAAAAAAGGGCGTAAAAGTTGAGGTAAACATGGGCATAAAAGGGGGCGCAACAAGAGTAGATGTACAAACTAGGCGCAAAATAAGGTGCAAAACTAGGCTCAAAACCTGGCGGATAACTAGGTTCAAAACCCGGTGCAAATTACGCCGCAATTTGCGCCAAATTTAGAAAAAGGACGCAAAAAATGCCTAAAATAGCACCAACCCATGAAATTGCGCCATTTTGTCCAAAAAATGAAGAAAAATACACTGAAAGATAGTCTAGACACAAAAAGGATGCAAAAAGAGATGCTAAATCCAGTTTTTGTTGTAGTGTGATCTCATATTTATAACCCATGAGTTTGATAACCCATTTTTCTTGTGTTGGGGATGAGACTCATTGTTCCATGAAATATTTCAGACTCTGGTGATTAGTCTTAATACGGAAATGATTCCCTAATAGGTATGGTTGCCACTTATGTACTGCATGCAAAATACTCATCATTTCCATCTCATATGTAGAGGCGGATAAATTCTTAACGGAAATGGATTTGCTGGTGAACGCAATGGGATTTTCATCTTAAAGAAGAACAACACCAAGCCCATTGTTGCAAGCATCACTCTCAATAGTGAAGGGATTGGAAAAATAGGGCATAGCTAGAATAGGTGTGGTACACATAACTTGTTTCAGTTTGTCAAATGCACACTCAATATCATGTGTCCATGTAAAAGCATCATTTTTCAATATAGTTGTTAATGGAGCTGCAATCTTCTCGTAATCCTTGACCAACTTGTGGTAGTAGTCAATCAGTCCCAAAAAAACCACGAAGGCTCTTGGGTGTCTGAGGATGCGTTCAATTTTTCATGGCATCTATTTTGGAATGATCCATGTGAACCCCTTGTGCTAAAACAATATGCCGGAGATACTCTACTTCCTCCTACCTAAAACACATTTAGACTATTTGGCACAGAGATGATGATCACAAAAAAGTTGTAGTACAAGATCCGGATGCTGGAGATACTCAACCCATGTTTTATTATAAATGAGGGTATCATCAAAGAAGACCATAATGAAGTTCTGCAAGTAGGGCCGAAATATTTTATTCATCAATTCCTAAAATGTGGAAGGATCATTAGTGAGGCCAAAGGGCATGACCAAAAACTCATAGTGGCCATCATGTGTGCGGAAATCCGGTTTAGGGATATCATCCTCATGAACCCGAATTTGGTGATACTCGGAATGAAGATCCAACTTGGAGAAAAAGTGAGCACCGTGAAGCTCATCAAAAATATGAATTGGAAACTTATCCTTGATTATGATGTGATTAAGGGATCAAAAGTGAATGCAAAGGTGCCATGACCCATATTTGTTTTGGACAAGAAGAACTGATGAAGAAAAGGAATGGATAATAGGGATAATAATACCTTGCTTCAGTAAGTCCCAAATGAGCATCTCAATCTCTATCTTTTGGTGAAACGGGTAGCGATAGGGCCCGATATTGGGAGGGACACTTCTGGGAAGGAGAGAAATATGATGGTCCTCTGGTCTTTAGGGTGGCAATCCCACTGGTTCAACAAAGACACATGCATATCAATCCAAAATTTATTATAGATCCAAGCGAGTAATGGAGACCGCTAATGGTTGCATCTAAATGGAATGGAGATGAACGATGACACCATGTGAATTCTTCTTAAGGAGATTTTCCATGCGATGTGAACTGATGATTTTGAGAGACCTTGGTTGTAATCCATTCAATGTTTGTTTTTCCCCATTAACTGAAAACTGCATCCAAAGTTCAGCAAAATCGCATAAGATGGGTACAAGTGTGCGTAACCATTGAATGCCCAAAACCACATCACATCCACCTAAGGGAAAGGCAAACATATCAAAGCACAAGTTATAATCTCCAATAGATATACTTACATTGTGACACTTCCCCTTATAAGGCAAGGTGCGCCCATTGGAAATCATGACTTCAAAGCTAGAGCAAGGATGGACAAAACAATCATCCTATTTGGTGATCCGAGGAACAATGAAGTTATGAGTGCTATTAGAATAAATGAGTATTGTAAGAGGGAGATTCTTGAAGAAACTCTTGACTTGTATGGTTTACGGGGCAGTGACTCCAGATAGTGCATGGAGATATATCTTTGGGTGGTCATCCTGAGAAGGAGGATCAACAGGTGGTTGTTGAATGTCAACTTGATCATCTACTAGATCCTAAGAATATTCACAAATTTCAAGTGCTAGCAAAGAATCCACATCGAAGAGATAGAGATTTTTCTTAGCCCATCTATGTCCCCGGGTGAATTTCTCATCACAATTATAACAAAGCCCTTTTTCTCTACCTTCCCGCATCTTGGATTCATACAAATGCTTGATATGAGTGCTTTTAGGAGCTGGTGTGATTAGAAGTATTTGGGAAACCATATTTCTGAATTGAACAAAAGTGGATTTGGAGCATTGTTGAGATATGATTGTGTCCTCCGCTTACTTAGAAAACCCTCAGGATTCCATAATTGTGTTGGGACATAACGTTTTAACCTCAGATCGGATTGCATCCGTCAGACCACTGATAAGACAACTCCTGTAGAATGCATCAGACAATCCTTCTATGTGATTGGCCGATTTCTCAAATTATGTCTGATACTGTCTCACAGTGCCAGTTTAGAGAAGTTTAGTGAGTTCTCTTGTGAATTCATGAAAAGCACTAGGGCCAAATCATTGCAAAAGGAGTTAGTTAAAACCTTTCCATTTTGGATCTTCATGAGCCTTGATGTACCAACAGAACCATTGAAGGGAATCATGTTCCAAATGAAAAGATGCAAGTCTAACATTGTTGACATCAAAAGTGTTATGCAAACTGAAATATTGTTCTATCCTGTATATCCATCCAGTCTGATCATCACCATTGAAGCGAGGAAAATCAAGTTTTGGCCCATGGAAATTGCTGGAAGAAGAGAACCTAGTATCTGCAGAAGACTCTGATTGTCGTCTATTGTTCATGGTTGAATGTTGAATATGGAGGCTGATACTTTTTTCATCCAGATCTTGGACTTTGGTCTTGATGGAAGCAAGTTCATTTTCCATTTGTTTGTTTTCTCCTACGCGAATGACAACCATAACCAAGAGTTTTTTTGGTGATTTTTTTTGGAATGGGTAGAAAAACAAAACAAAAAAATTATCGAAAAGGAAAATTTGGAGTTGGGAAAAACTCTGATGGGTAATGGGGGTTTGACTAGGTTTTAGACACTTTTTGAGAGACTATTAAGCAAAAAATGGGGATTTCAGAAGCGGGGTGAAAGAATGGGAAATTTTCTCAAAGAGGGACAAGAACGCAGAAATAGGAAATGAACACTGTGGAAAAAATTGAAGGTGATTGGATGAGAATTAAAGAAGTTATGGGAAACCCTAAAAATAGAAAAATGTGGGATTTCTAGAAGTGGAATTTGGAATAGGGTCATAAAGGAAGGAAATATGCATAATGGAATTGTAGGTATTCTAGTGAATTTTCAAGGGAAACGGATCTACAACAAAGAAGTTATGGAGAAATAACAGAAATTTATACTCTCTTTCGACGGAATTGATCTATGATGGCTATGGACATATGCAATCTGCTATTTATAAAGTGGAAATAGATATGGAACACAAGTATGTTTGACTTCCTAAAGGTTCATGGGATTCACTCGACCACCAATGCTTTCTAAGTTCTTTTGTATTGGGGCAATACCTCTCACTCCATGGCTCAAGTAAAACTAATAAGCGCTTTTCCCCAAACGACAACTCTTGGTTTACCTCATGGGTGGGAACTAGTCAATAAGGTATGGGTTGTTTCCTTTTTTCGTTGGCAGGTCCTCTTAATGGATAGCTACTTTAGGGTTTCTGTGGCAGTCCTCACAATGAGTTTTAGGGCTATGTCCAGGTACTTCCCATAGTTAAGTGGATAGGGGTTATTCCATGATATGAACTTGTAATTGAAATGAACGATACAAATGCAAAGATGAAGAACCACTGCAATAATCACAATGTCAGGAAACCACTGTGAAAACAAATTTATACAGGCCTCCTTCTTTTTCACCAATGATAACTGCATCTTCAATATTCTTCCCTTTGGGACACATGAGTACTTGGCCATCTATGAATGCAACTGTGAATCCTTTCTTATCTAAAGCTGAGATAGAAAGTAAATTCTTCTTCAGACCTGGTACATATAGTACTTCTTTCATCTTCAGGGGATTTCCTAAATCAAGCTTATAGCTTGCCTCCCCAATTCCTTTGATCGGATATTAATAGTCATCTCCTAGAGATACTTTTTGAGGAGAGTTATTTTCTTCAAGTCTTGATAGAGTCTTCTTTTGTCCAATCATGTGCTTTGAAGCACCACTATCAATAAGCCAATTATCTTGTCCGAGTGTTATAGATCTGCATACTCTTCTGCATATTCTTCTCTTGCTTGCTTGCTTGGAGGTCCTTCCTCTTCTTCTTCTTCATCCTCATCTTCAGCTAGATGAGCATGATGTATTTTTTTGTTGTTGATCCTCTTCTTATATTCTTGTTTCTTCATAGGACGATTTCTGGAAATGTGTCCTATCTTATCACAATGAAAACATTGAAAGCCACAGTAGTCCCTCTCAGGGAGACTTTCTCTTCTCTTCTGGAACTTCTTGGGAGGTTGATACTCCCTCTTGTTTCCCTTCTTGAAGTTGGGTAGACTTCTTCTTCTCTTGGTAAGAGTGGCTAGGGCTTGATCATCCTCCTTTAGTAGGGCTTCTCTATTTTCCACTCTAGTCTCCTCTTGAATGCAATCTTCGCATACAACATCAAACTTCATGCTTTCCTTCCTGGAACACACCATGTGGATGAATGACTCCCAGGGTCTAGTGAGACCACTAAGAGCATTCATAACCATCTAATCTTCTTCAAGTTTGTCTCCAATGGCTTCTAGTTGTTCTTTGATCTGAGAGACCCTTGTGAAGTAGTCCTGGATGGATTATCCATGACTCATCTTGGTGCTCTTCAAATGAGCTCTTAGATTCATCTTTTTGTTGATGTTTCTACCCTCATACATTTTGGATAGGGCATCATACATTTATTTCGAAGTCTTCTTGGATGACACTTGAGGGATCAAGTGATCCTTGATGGAATCAACAATAATCCTTTGTGCCCTAATCATATCCTTCTTGTGCTTCTCCTTGGCTTCAGCTTCTTCAGGTTCTACAACTTCCTCTTTAATATACTTATCAAGATCATTTTCTTGGAGAATGAGGCCAATCCTATATTTCCATGCTTGGAAATTCTCTATGCCTTCTAGCTTGTCCTCAAGCTTAGTGCTTGGGGCCATCTTGTCAGAAAATCACAAAAAATTGAAATTTTGCAAACTGAGAAAGTGAAATTACCAGGAGATGCGCTTGACTGAGGTGAGTTGATTGGTGTGATTAGTTTCTGTAGATATCAAGTCTTCACCTTCCAAATCAGACTTGCGAGATTCAGCTTTGCAGCTTCCAGTTGTTTTCTGGTTTTCTAGTTTTCTGGTGTAGCTATCAAACTAGGGTTTGACTTTCCCGGAGACTCACTCACCCAAAAACCTTGATTCCAAGCTTAATAGATGCAGTCTAGAAGGGCACAACTTTCTATGCAAGCAGTTTTCCAAAAATAAAAACTTTTCCCGAAACCCTTATTTCTTCTGGGGAGAGAGAGAGGGATTTTTCACCTTGTGAAAGCTGTCCTATTCAGGTTAGCTTTGATACCATGTTAAAATTCCATATGCTAAGCTATATTATCAACAGTTAATTTAAATTTCATAACAAAATCATATAGACAGGATCACTAGAAGAAACAGTATCACAAGAGCAACACAGATTTATCCTAGGAAAACCGTAAAAGGGAAAAACCCAGCAAAAGCTTCCTCAATATAGATGCCCCAAAAAGATAAAAAGTAAAACCCAAAAAGATAAAAAGTAAAACCCAAAAGGAATGATCCTCCTCCTTCTCTAGCTACAGCTCTTTCTCTCTCTCTCTCTTATGCGCTACACAAGTGAGTGTGTGTGTCTCAAATGAGGAGCGCCTCCCTATATTTATATTCTTCCGTTCACTTAATATTAGACTCAGTTATGTAGGGTCGAGTAATCATAATTCAGTTATGTAGGCTCGAGTAACCACAACTGGGGTACTAATGACCCGACTTACAATGGAGGGGACTTTCTCATGACTTTTAGTAATTCTTCCAATAGGAACATCGGGGTACAAAGTAATACAAGTAATTCTCCCAATAGGAGCATCAGGGACCATGCCACTTTCTCTTTCAAAAGGTATAACATAACTACAAGTGTTTGGAGATTTGAAACTTGTGGTTGATTAGATGAGGTTAAAAAGAGCCTTGAAGAATATCTATTTTGTTTCCATTTATGAGGAATCGGTTCAACTAATAGGTATTTTCAAAATATTAGTTTCCAACATATATATATACAGGGAAAGAAATGTACAACTCCAAACAGGGGTTGCAAATGGTCGAGGGTACATGGTTCAAATGGGAACATACTAATGACAATATCATGGAGCTGGATCTTGGACCATTCCCAAATTGACAAAAGGGGTTATTGAAACATACATGGATGAGCTGAATGACTAGATGATAGTATGACTTCAAATTTTATTTAGTCAAATCTGCCTATTTTATATAATAGTTTTTTTTAGGTTGTTAAAACGCTGATATACACTATACTTTTTTTTATGTACTAAAAATCATGTTGTCATTGTTTTAATAATTTTTTGGAGTCATTTCTTTTGACGGATTTTCAATTCATCATATAATATGAGTATGTTTGATAAGGCACTAACAAGCCTCAGCATAAATATTCTTGAGGAAAAACCCTGTATTGTAAAAAGTTGTGTTCACAAGACATGAAATTCCGAGACACATAATCATATCACAAAACGTGAAAAATGTCAAACATCTATCGCATATTCAAATGTTAAAATATCAATTTCATATAAAAATGGTTTTTAAAAAAGAAAAATGATTTACAACATCAAAACCAATTTATTCAATATAGCATTTTCTTTATATATATATATATATATATATATATATATATATATATATTTTGAATGAACNTCTTCAAAATTAAAGATTACATTGAATAATGCTAATAATTTGAATAACCAAGTAAAAGTAAGGTTTATGTTTATTATGGTGCCCATATACAATATAAAACCTTAAGCATGGATTCCAAATTTTGAAACATAAAATATAAACACAAACCATTACATCGCCATATAGACCCGTGTATTCTAAACAAAAAGCAAGACAATACCATCAAAATATCACCATAAAAACATAAGTTAGAATTGTAAGTATAAACCAATTGAAAGTGCAAACTAATTTCATGAAAACATACTTGCGAAAACTCTAATGCCAATTAGAGGAATTTTCAATTTAAAATGGGCCTTCCAAAAATAATATAAATTTTATGTCATCGTGTATTATCTAATCAAAATGTTTTAAAATTCAAAAAGAGAGCACCTTTAAAACAATTTTTTAATATAAATTTGTGGATAGGTATCATAAAACAAACTACTTTTTGTGTTTGTATTTTCGACATATCTCCTAGTGTTTTTACTCAAATTTCGATCGAGAGAGCTTGTTGGATGTGGAATTAAATTCTGCATCCAACGAGTACCGCATCCAACGAGCTCTTCCGATTGAAATTTGAGTAAAAACACAGGGAGATATGTCGAAAATACGAACAAAAAAGTAGTTTTTTCTTTTCTTCCTCAAAAATTAATAAATATTATTTTATTATTTTAACTATTATTTTATTAATTTTCCTTAGGAGGCCTATTTTGAGTTGAAATTTCCTCTAACTGGGTATCCACAATTTCCACCAAAATATTGCAAACGAAATACATTAAAGTTTAAACAAATATTACAAGAGAAGAAGAATGAATATTGCAAATGAAATACATTAAACAAATATTACAAGAGAAATATTTTACAAGAGAAGAAGAATGAATGTTTTTTTAATGTACACGCCATTTGTAATAGGTCAGTAATAGCACCAAAACATAGTGTGAGATGCACTATTTCTTACTTACCAACATTGTATCACATTTCATGTGGGTGTAATTACGTCGAAGGCGTTACACAATAGATATGGTAGTTTCAATAGATTCCTTGATGCTCTGTATAATTAAATTTTGACACGTGTTTTTCTTTTTTCCATTTTTTTACATAGGGTTTCTTAATCGAGTCTTTCACGTCATTTTTTTCCATTTTCACGTTTTGATACACCGCCCTCATCTGTGTTGGCGTGATCTACAAGAAGATTTTGTTAGACTTTGGCAATCATTGTGATCACTGTTAACTTGTAGCAACATATTATTGCATATCTGCTAGCTCTTCAAAAGAACAGTTATTGCATCTCTACTAGCAACATTTTTCCTCGCAAAGTTCGTGTCCCTTTCTATCTGAATTTTAGCCAGTTTGAGCTAAGTATAAGCACACCACTTTGATTAAAACGACAATAATACAATTTTTTTTATTCTTATAAGTAAATTATTTGAAAGAAAATAAATTATTTCCATGTATATATTTTTCATTTTTAGTAATCTTGTTTTTTTATAACTTTACTAAATACACTTTTATTTTTTTAGGTTATATCTTTCATTTAACTCATAATACAAAAATGCAATTTATTTTTTTCGAACTAATTTTTCGAAGTATTTGTTTTAATACACATTTATTTATTGTTAATAATCTTTTACTTTTTTATATAATCCATTCCTTCCCCAACTCCACTTCCCCAATGCTTATTAGTTTCCCATGGCAATGCTAAATACATAAATATTTTCTTTATTAAAAGCTCAATAATACAAATTTTTTTATTCTTATAAATAAATTATTTCCATATATATATTTTCATTTTTAGTAATTTTGTTTTTTTAATAACTTTATTAAAATATACTCTTATTTTTTAGGTTATATCTTTTATTTAACTCATAACACAAAAATGCAATTTATTTTCTTCCAACTAATTTTTTAAAATATTTGTTTTAATACACATTTATTTATTGTTATAAATCTTTTACTTTTTTATATAATCCATTCTTTCCACAACTCCACTTGGACAATGAGGATTACTGAAAGCTCCATAGATACATAAATATTTTCTTTGATTAAAAGTACAATAATACAATTTTTTTTTATTCTTGTAAATAAATTATTTTAAAGAAAATAAATTCTTTCCATGTATATATTTTTCATTTTTAGTAATCTTGTTTTTTATAACTTTATTAAATACGTATACTCTCTTTTTTTAGGTTATATCTTTCATTTAACTCATAATACAAAAATACAATTTATTTTCTTCCAATTAATTTTTTGAAATAATTCTTTTAATACACATTTATTTATTCTTAATAATCTTTTACTTTTTTATATAATACATTCCAACTCTACTTTAGCAATAGGTATTGGGGATTGAGGGAAGCTCCATAGACCTTTATAGTTTTTCATCCGCAGTTAGGCTTCCACAATGCTGAATACATAAATATTTTCTTTGATTAAAAGCACAATAATACAATTTTTTAATTATTTTCATGTATATATTTTTCAGTTTTAGTAATCGTGTTTTCCTTTAAACTTTATTAAATACATATATTCTTTTTTTAGGTTATATCTTTCATTTAACTCATAATACAAAAATGCAATTTATTTTCTTGCAACTAATTTTTTTAAATATTTGTTTTAATACACATTTATTCGTTGTTAATAATCTTTTATTTTTTATATAATCCATTCCTTTCGCAACTCCACTTTTGTAATGGGGATTGCGAGTTTGTGGGAAGCAGCATAGGCTTTTGCATCTTTCTATCCACAGTTACCCTTCTGCAATGTAAAATACATAAATATTTTCTTTGATTACAAGTACAATAATACAATTTTTTTATTCTTATAAGCAATTATTTTAAAGAAAATAAATTATTTCCATGTATATATTTTTCATTTTTAGTAATTTTGTTTTTTTA
>LPNX010702698.1:710630-726135 GCA_001517045.1 Pseudotsuga menziesii
TATTTATTGTTAATAATCTTTTACATTTTTTAAGCTAGATTATTGTGTAATTCACTTTAGCAATGTCAATTATCAAAATATAATATATTGATAATAATATAGGACATAATTATTGTAATGTATAAAATAATTAAATAATATATCCCTCAGATCTATTGTGATTATACTATTGACGCTAATAGGTTTTTACATATTTAAAGTTTTACTGTAAAGAAAACTTTTTAACTATTTTGAATTAAATTTCTAAGGTTGAAAGAAAATATTCTTTAGTATAAAGATATATCATTTTTTAATGTGGAATTCTTCTTCGACATGGTTATCCAAATTTATACATCACTGTTTCCCCACAACTAGACGATTGAAATTTACAAATTTAATGATTTGAAATATTTAACATGTGAAATTCAATCACAACAATCTTGAGACTAAAGCATAATCTTATAGAAGATTCAAGACAATTTACACACAAAATGGCATAACAGTGCTGCAATTAGAGGTTGCAGTTGTATATTATCAATAATCAATAGGGAGATAGTGATACAATGTCATACACTTGCATGAATAGCAAGACAATTTGAAACCCAAGGAGTTCATTCGAATTGGAAACATAAGAGTGGATTAGCTGTCAGTTAGCCACACTAAACAGAGGAGTTAACCACTAATCATAGCCATAATTGACTCTAACTGAGTCCTAACTGAATCGAAGGGCAGTAATGACTGAGTCTAACTTAATAGAACTCAACTACATGTCAATCAGTATGTGGGGGTGCATATCTAACTCAAGTCAGCTCTGATGAAGTGAGTTGAACTGAAACTAGTCACCAGAAGTTGTTGGAGGTGGCTTAGATCACTCCAGTTAACCCAAATCAAGGAAAAATAGACAAATGGATGAGGAAGGCACTTTTCCAACTCAGCTTAATTCATTGTTAGGTGAAACAATAATCAGTTAACTAATTGGTGCACTTATGACAAGCAAATCACCCCAGATTTGCTCCTTGATTGAAGGAGGAGGCCTAGTTAGCCTCCATGATTGAAGGAGAAGGCTTAGTTGGTCTCCTTGATTGAAGGACTGTGCTGGAGTTGATGTTGATGTCAAAAGTGTGCTGGTGTGTTGATGCTGATGTCAGTAATTCGAGTCAATTAACCTAGGATAGTGGGTAATTAGACCAAATTGACAAAATAAAGGTGTGTGGGTTGGATAATGACTCCAACACCCCCCCTTAAGCTATACACATATGGAGGACTAAAAATAAAATGCTAGGGTCCCGGCAACATAGGCCATAAGTCACCCTGTACAAAAAGTAACTCTAAAATGCTCAAAATAAATGATAAGTGAGGAAAGAGGGAAAACCCAGTGGAAAAATCATCCTCTCAAGCTGAACACTAAAGGAGTAATTTCCTTCACCCTGATGAATTCACCCCCAACAGTGAACATAGGTAAGTGAACTTTTTCTCAGTAAAGTTCTTGGTGCAAATATCTGCAATCTGCTCATCTGTAGGGCAGTATTGCAAAGCAATTGTCCTATCATGCACCAACTCCTTGATGTAGTGAATGTGGATCTCAACATGTTTGGGCCTCTACCGCTGAACTGGATCCATTGAGATCTTGATAGAACTTTGGTTGTCACAAAATATGACTGTGGAAAAAGCAATACCAATCTCAAACTTTGACAGAATGCCTTGCAGCCAAACTACCTAGATGCAAGCATTCACTGCTCCCTTGTACTCGGCCTCTGCTAAAGAAAGTGAAATGGTAACCTGCTTTTTGCTAGACCAGAAAATGGGGCCACCACCAAACATAAACACATATCCATAAGTGGAATTCCTATCTATGGAATCCCCTACCCAATCTGAATCTATAAAATCGACCAACTCTAGCTCAGAATCTACACCATAGTGAATGCTGTAGGATCTAGTGCCCTGAATGTACTAAATTATTCTCTTGGTTGCCTTCTAATGGAGCTCATGAGGCTACTGCATATATATTGATACAACATTCATGACATAACAAATTTTAGGCCTTGAATGTGTCAAGTATAGCAATATTCTGATCAACTGGCGGTAAATAGTTGAATCCATGGGTGGAGTGGATTTTCAGACTGATTCTTGAGAGGAAAGGAAATGGTGCAGCCTTGAAATCAGCCATGTTAAACTTAATTAAGAGGTATTTAATACATTTAGACTGATTTTCCATTACCCCATCAAAGTCTTGTGTGATTGCAAGCCCGAGAAACTATCTCAGCATGACCAAATCACTCATTTCAAAAGCATCATGAAGAGCAGTTTTTATAAAGGAAATCGAAGCAAGTGCTCTTCCTGTTATCAAAATATCATCAACATATAATACTATGATAAGAATATTATACTCATACTATTGCAAATATACATTAGGATCGTATTTGCATCTCTGAAAGTTCTTTGAGAGCATAAAGGCTTCCATTTTGGCATACCAAGATCTTGGGGCATGTTTCAACCCATATAATGATTTATGCAACTTACACACCAATGAAGGATCTAATGTATAGCCTTTAGGATGCTTGATGTATATCTCCTCTCGCAGGTCTCCATGAAGAAAAACACTCTTGACATCCATGTGATGCACCTCCGAGTGCTTGGATGCGGCAATGTCCAAAACTAGTTTTATGGAATCCATCTTTTCCACTAATGCAAAGGTCTCATGATAGTGCACTCCTTGGACTTGAGAGAACCCTTTTGCAACCATTTATGTCACATACCCCAGATTTACAAAAACATTTTATGTTTGAGAAGACATAAAGTTTGTAATTATTGACCAAGTGGGGCCAAGGATAATTGTATTTAATTGCTGGATATTTTATTAATTAATAAATAAAATATGAGACAACAGCTTAAAGAGGCTATTAAATGAGTGTCTACTAGCCACTTTGTGGAATAGGATGGGTTGAGAGCAGATTGACACTTGGCAGCATCCTCAAACTACTTCTCCCTGTTGCAGGAGGCAACTTCCCTATTTTTGTGGTCATGTTCCCCAAGAAAGTGGAACAAGATCAGGGGGCTCATTAAGTGAAAAACTCACCCAAAATACCTAGGCATGCTGATAAAAACTACCCATTGAATTTATCTAAGGTTGTTCAGTCTTTACTTGTGAAATTTTTGAGTGAAATTTGTGCACAAGAGATTTGATGGAGGGGACAGGCATAATTGTTTGAGTGCGAAAGTGTTGATTTATTGAACTAGTACAGCTGCTTTGGTTGAGTTCTTTCTATTACAGGTAGAAGTATTACTGCTGATTACTCTGTGGAGTTGCAAGGGTTTCTAAACCTATTCTCTCACCCAACACTTTCAACCAAGTGGACCAATAGACAGGCTCAGGGGTCCTAAGATTTGCAGCTCAGTTGTCTTCAGGAGTTGGTTGGGAGGAATGGGATCCTTAGGTTGTTGTCTCATCATCTATATTACCAGGTTCTAAATGTCATTTTTATTTTCTCTGTGCAAGCATAGGAACTGGAATGTATAAATTTAGGATTTGATGCATCTATATGACTGATTATTTTGTTAGTTAGTTAATTTTTTATTGTTCCAAGATTGATAAATTTTGTTCAAATATGTTTTAGGAAGATTGAATTAGGGTTAGTTTTAAATTTTCTAATGAATAAATTACCTGACTGTATTTTTTCACACCTTCGAAGAGGTAGTATTCTAATACAATAGGTGGAATAAATTTTGATGATCAAATTGAATCAAAATGTGCAGGAATATGATTATTTACTTTTAATATTTATAGAGATATTTAGAAAGAAGATTCCTCTATTTCAAAAGTTTCGTTAGTTAAAATACATCTGTTTAAAACATAAACATAACTACCATAAAAGAAGGTCTCTTAAAAACCATTACACAATTTGTGCAACTGTGTTCTTTTTAACATAGTAATAACCACTATCTTTAATATTAACCTATTATATATACATATAAATATTAACTAATACAAAACAAATAAATAATACAATTGAAACAACTTTGGACTATAAACAGTAAAAAGAAATTGCAGTAATAAATTAGTTTTTACAAATAACAGATTGCAGTAATACTGTAAATAACACATCAAATATCAAATACATCAAAGTAAAAACAACAATAATGCAGAGTTTTGATTTAAAATTAAAATACAAACCCTAATTAAGGAAAATTGTCAACCAAGTCTTTCCTCCTTTCCTCCTTCTAGAATAAGGTATTTACAATTTTATCCATTTCCTCAATAATCAAATTCTTCATTATATAATTATAATATCTATATTATAATTGCCATATATTAAATAAATTTTACACAGAAACAGAGTTTAGACTGTTTATCATTTATATACTAAATTAAAATAACTAAAGATAAATTAAAGTATTCTAAATAAAATTTACACAGTTGTGCTCGGGTTGTAATGGCAAACCCTTTTCATTTTATTATTTCATAAATAAATCTTTATACTAAAAAGAAAACCTAAAAACTAGCTTTCACATTAAAATTTCACATAATAACCTCATTTTTAACAAAAATCAAAATTATGGACATTTACAACAGCGAAATCCTTTCATCATCTTTTATCAAATTATTCACCAGATACAGGTAAATAGCAACAAGGTTCTTTAAAATTTCATTAATCTAAGACTAAACAAACTGAAATATACAACACAAAAAAACCACAATGTCCATGTCTATCAAAGACTCCATTTTACACAGGTCGGTGCACCCATTTTACTGTCAAACCGTTACAAGTTAAAAACAAAGTGTTTACAAACTGCGAAACCCTAAGAAAACTTGAGCCAAATGGCTTATAAATTGTTACCCAATAATACAAGTCTAAAAAGAAAACCTAGCATATTTTTCTTTTAAACACAGTATATCTTAACGGAGTTACAGCCTTACAGCCTGTTCCAAAAAAAAAATTACAGTAAACAAAACAAGTCACGGCCTTCTGCAGTAGTAGAACCCTTCTCTTTGCCAAAGGGAGAAAACCAGGTGGTAAGACTGAGGCTTACCAAGTCAAGAACAGCAGCTTGAACACTCTTCTTTTCCCAAGCAAACCCCTTTCTTGTCGACTTTCGGAGGACAGGTTTGAGCCATAGTAACACCTGCACAAACCAAGTTTATTACTTTCAGTTTATTATAATAATAATAAAAGGAATACCTTCTTACTGTGAAAAGATTTAGAATTTGCACGGTGTAATAGTAGTTACCTTCAGTTTGTTTCTTTTTTTGTCACTACCGTATTTTTGAAAACCATTCAAATCCTGGCGAAGGTATCGTCGTAACGAGCCACCTTTTAAGAGAAACTCTCAGTCTACGACCTCGGCATGAAAAGAGCAAGCTGGACCGTAAAAACCACAAACAGAAGCCAAGAGATCTACTGATAACTCGCACCAAGATGACCACCATTGAGATCTATCTCCTGAAGCCACCCATGAAGTTCAAAAGGTTTAGCTCGCCTATATTCGGGGTTAAGAGTCGTAAAGGACCGGTTTTCACAACAAAGGCCCAAGGGCTCGTCTATCATTTCTACTTTTGTAGCTGGGATTTTAATCTCGATTCTAAAATCTAGAAACAAAACGATTTACCTATAAGAAGACCTGTACAAGAATCATCATTTCACTGCATTAGCTTCAATAATCTAAGTAAGCCTCAGCACAACCAAAGAAGTCCCTTCAATAAGAAAGAAACAAACTTTAGTATCTAGCATTCACATTTAAATAAACAATTAATTTTAATACTTACTACTTCAGACCATTTACTTTCTAGATCGATCTTTATTACTAAAGTTGGAAGGCAGTTAGTAAAGACAGTACTATAGAAATTAATAAATGAATTTGTTTTAATAACTAGATCATATCTTTAGAATGTTAACTATTAGCAGTTAAGTGACTCTCTTAAGTGACAATTTGTAAACATTAATTGTCGCAAGAAAAAATGTAAATTTTTATGAAATTTTGGGGTTTTACGTAGGGTATCAGAGCACACGTTCAGACACTAGGCCTGATTGCAGCTCAACTTGTGTAGACAAATAGTAAATAAAATGCATACATACTGATTTTTTTTTTTTTTTTTTATTACCAGAAAAATTTTCAGAACTAGAATTGCAGGGATGGAANGAAGAGTATGCAGATGAAGGGTCCCCATTGAACAAACAAATTAATTCTAGAAAAGAACCGATTGAGGAAGAAATAACTAACAATTCCTCTGAACTGTTACAAACCTTTAAAGAACTAAAAACTAAAATGGAAATAGTAAAAAAAGAAAACGAAAGAATTCTAAGAGCTCAAAAGCCTTCTAAATCAGATACTGATGGAAAAATTTTAGAGAGAAGGGAAGGATAAACAGATAGAATCTAAAAATACTTCCTACTAACATAAAATTAAAAAGTCCAAACATTCTAAAATTGAGAGTAGTTCATCCTCTAAAATTTATGGTAATTCACATAGGAAGAATCGCTAGTACTATCGCGATACTAGTGAGGATAATTACCTATCTAGAAAAAGAAAATATAAGCCTTATGAGGAAATTTCAGGAGAATTTAAAAAGATAAAACCACCAAATTTCAACAGCGAAACTAAGAAAGGGGAGGAAGCCGAAGCATGGCTGTCTGGAATGAAGAAGTATTTTCAAATCTATAATTACTCCAACCAGCTAAAACCAAAAATGGCCATTTACAACTTAATTGGAAAAGCAAGTATCTTGTGGTGGGATTTAAAACAAGTAAAAGGTATTAAGGAAAAGAACATTAACTAGAGTACCTTTAAAAAATACTTTAAAAATAATTTTTTGTCACAACAGTATTATGAAGAGCGGGCTAAAGAATTCTATGAACTAAAGTTGGGAACTATGAACATGAAGGAATTAAATAGTAAATTTTTAATTTTACTACGTTATGTGCCTTACATTGTGGACAAGAAGCCCAAGGTGTAGCATTTTCTGAGCTGTTTACCTTTTCACATTAAAGATAGAATTAAATACGATAATCATAAAACCCTTGAGGAGGCTATGCGAAAGGAAATTTTTTTCTTTGAGTAGAACCGAAAAAGGAAAAGCATGCCAAACTGGAAGGCAAAGAGGTCCAATAGTTTTGAACATAAAAATAATGGTTTCACATCTAACCACAATTTTGGGAATAATAACACATATAACTTTCCTAATAAGAATTTCCAAGAAAATAAAGGTAACTCATAGTCAAACCCTAATGGCCCTAAAAATAAAGAACCTTCTAATAATCACAGTAACTACGTTAAGAACAATGAACGTAAAGAACCAATAAAGTGTTGGGATTATAATGGACCTCACTATGCATAAGTCTACCCTAACATAAATAAGATCATCAGCAACATTCATACAAGGCGGGAAGAGATGACTATTGGTGATTTAGCAAGGGGGATGCCCAGGATCAACATGGCATTGGAAAACAGGCGGGATGATTATCAAACTTCCATGGTGGAAGTAGAAGGTAAGTTGAATCAAACATCCATTTCTATCTTAACTGACCCGGGGGCTAGCCTGAGTTATGTTTCTCCTATTTTAGTAGAAAAATGTAGTTTATCAGTAGAAAAGTTTGCAAAGTCATGGCTAGTTCAACTAGCTACAGGAGCAAAAAGAAAAGTGATTAATTTTGTGAAAGACTGTACTTTGTTTATGAATGGGATTAAAACTTATGTTTTGATAAAGACTGTACTCTTATGATGTGTTAATTGGTATGGACTGGCTAGAATAGCATAGAGTAGTCTTGAACTGTTTTAATAAAACTTTTACATGCGTAAATAATGAAGGAGAAACAGTAACCGTAACAGGAATTCCTAGGAAAATAGCTATCAAACAAATCTATGCCTTGCAGTTAAAGAGAGTTGTTCAAAAAGGATGTAAAGAATTTGTTGTAACTGTAACTGATGAAGAACAAATAAATAATGAAGATAAACTAAAACTGGAAGATATCCCAATCCTCAGGGGGTATTCGGATGTATTTCCAGAAGAAATTTCAGGACTGCCTCTAAAAAGGGATCTATATTTCACTATTGAGATGGTACCGGGTGTAGTACCCAACTCAAAAGCTCTTTATCGGATGAACATTTTGGAACTTAACAAATTAAAATCACAATTAAAGAAACTCATTGATAAAAAATATATAAGACCAAGCGTGTCTCCTTGGGGAGCACCTGTCATTTTCGTTAAAAAGAAGGACGATACTCTACACTTATGCATTGACTACCGTGAACTAAATAAAATGACCATAAAAAATAAATACTCATTGCCCCGCATAGATGATCTTTTTGATCAACTGTGCGGAGCAATTGTATTTTCAAATATTGATTTATGATCTGGTTATCATCAAGTCCAGATCAAATATGAAAACATTTTTAAAATAGCTTTTAGGACTAGATATGGTAACTATGAGTTTGTTGTCATGCCATTCGGACTTACTAATGCCCCGAATGTCTTCATGTGTTTAATGAATAATGTAATGTGTAATTATCTTGATAAATTCGTAGTGGTTTTCATTAATGACATTCTAATTTATTCTAAGTCTAAATAAGAACACGAAGAGCAATTAAAAATTATTTTACAAGTGTTAAGGGAATATCAGCTTTATGCTAAATTAAGTACATGTGACTTCTTTAAAGATAAAATACAATACTTGGGGCATGTGATAACCAAACAAGGGATCTTGATTGATCCAGAAAAGATAAAAGCAATTGAAAAATGGTCGGTCCCAAAGGATGTGACTGATGTGCGATCGCTCATGGGGATTACTGGTGTAGAAGGAGCAAGTCGATAAGTCAACTTGAATGAGGACCAACTTAGTCGATCAACCAACTAATTCAATGGGCCGACTTAGTTGATCAGCTTACTAAGTCGGTCGACCGACTAAACAAGAAGATTAGGTCAACTACCTAAAAGTTGTGTTGGTTCACCAAACCGATAGGTAGTTATTTTGTAACTCTTTGTAAATTGTATATATTAGGCTGTTGAGCCAAACAAGAACTTAGTTCAGTTCTCTGCATTGTATGGACTCATTATAATAATACAATCTATTTAATCCTATCTGTTCATGTTTCTTGTCTCTATTTTATATTTATGTATGGTTTAGTATGTATTATTGGTAACCTTATGTGATCTATGAGATTGCAACATTCGGCAAGCTTATCATTGCCGAATCATCTGATGATGAAGACGAAATGGAAGCCGCGGCCCTCAACATTATAGAGGATGCCGCCGCAAATAAAGTGTCGGTTGAAACCCAATTCCAGCATTTTATCGAAGCAAGATCCCCCGAAGGTCGACCAAAGAAGGAAAAAACAACGATGACACCTGAAAATGTCGTCAATCTTGTGTCGACCCCTCCACCTCCATCACCGACACCAATATTCAAGGAGCAAGCACCAGCACAACAGTCGGTCAGCCCCCTCGACTTATACAAAAGCGCGATACCGAAGACAGTGAAAGCAAAGTTTGACAAAGATACCGAGCTAAAATATTTATTCGAGACGTTGCCTGAGCTGTTTCAGTTGGCCCATAAAATTTCCACAAAATCTCCTCTCTATACCAGTAGCAGAACACAACCCACGGTATTTGCACACATCACGTCAACCTTCGCACGAAAATATGACCAAGAAGGAGACCTGATTGGACAAGTGCAGTCGACTATTGAACCAATCGACCCCGAACCCCAGGCCAACCTACCCACCACTACACTTCCAGAAGCAGACATACCTTCTGATGAAAGTCCACACCACACTTACCCCAAACCCATCACCCTTGACCATTCCCCCACTACATCACCACCGCCCCCACCATCCCCACCACCCCCACCACCCCCTGATTCACAGCCAGACCTATCACAACTGACTACATCCACACAGCTAGAGGTGGTCATACCACCTNCCATCCCGCAAACCCAAAGGCCTCCCCTCAACTATTGCAGGTACACAGGAGACAGAGGCAGAAAAGCACAAGAAGAGGAAGGAGCATCATAGAAAGACTCCCAAACTTCAGATTAGTTTGAGGGATGCAAGCTCCTTAACTGACATAGAGGTCGACCAACTCCTCAAGACTCTAGCCAAGGAAGCCAAGAGAAGGACTGAGCGGAAAAATAAAGAGCTCACAGACACAAATACATAACAGGTTGAGTTTCTTGACAAATGCAGGATTTTAGCTCAGTCCGTCATACCAGGCCCCATAGAAGTCGACACAGATAGACCGCTTGAAAGAGCGTACCAACTATTTGAGAGCATGGTGTCGACCATCCAGGCACGCCTCCAGGAAACCAAGGAGGAACAGAAAGAGGAAACTTCCAGACTTCTTTTGGTGCAGCACACTGCATTCTCAGAAGCTTACAAAGTGCTGCAAGACCATATGGAGGAGTCTGTCGTCACCGAAGAAGTCTTAAGAGACTGGCCTAATCACTATGGGAAAGTTTATCAATAGACACGACAGACTCGACAAGGGATCCAAGCTTTAGAGAGCAGGAAGATCACGGAAGCAACACTTAGACCGATGATCGAAGAACAGATAGTGCTGGAAACCAACAAACTGTAGAAAATGGAAAGGGAAGCACATCAGTGGGTGCAACAAGCTCTTCCCAATTTAGAGAAAGTCGACATCATCTGCCCACAGATGAAACGACTCATCAAGACTACAAAAGAGAAGAACCAGTTCCTGGGTCCCAACATGGAAAAGATCGCGGAAGTCCCCATCTCGGAAAAGATGTCGGTCCTGTCAAGATTAACCACATTAACCATCGACATCCAGAAAGCTTTGCAGAGCTAGACAGATTTCCAACATCACCTTGCCATCACAGCTCCAGCCATCGTTGAGGTCTGTGTACAGAAAAGACCAACCATCCGTCTGCACAGTCCGCCACAATAGAATTTTGAAGGACCAAACAACCATATTTTTTTGTACCTCCCTATTTCTTTAGGACGAAGAAACATTTTGTTCATGGGGGAGATGTAGAAGGAGAAAGTCGATAAGTCGACTTGAACAAGGACCGACTTAGTCGATCAACCGACTAAGTCGATGGGCCGACTTAGTCAATCAGCCGACTAAACAAGAAGATTAGGTCGGCTACCTAAAAGTCGTGTCGGTTCACCAAACCAACAGGTAGTTATTTTGTAACTGTTTGTAAATTGTATATATTAGGCTGTTCAGCCAAACAAGAACTCAGTTCAGTTCTCTGCATTGTATGGACTCATTATAATAATACAATCTGTTTAATCCTATCTGTTCTTGTCTCTTGTCTCTGTTTTATATTTATGTATGTTTTAGTATGTATTATTGGTAACCTTATGTGTTCTGTGAGATTACAACAACTGGTTACTATAGAAGATTCATTGACGGGTTCTCAAGAATCGCAAATCCCATAACTTCTTTACAGAAGAAAGGAAAGAAATTTTAGTGGAATCAAAAGTCTGAAGAAAGTTTTAAGAAATTAAAAATAATATTAACTACTGCACCAATATTAATAATTGTTGATCCTAATAAGGACTTTGTCGTATGCACTGACGCATGCAACTATGGTCTAGGTGGGGTCTTAACTCAACATGGACACATAATTACATACAAGTCTACGAAGCTTAAAATTCATGAGAAAAACTATGCTACTTATGATTTAGAGTTGGCTTCCGTCATACATGCTTTGAAGATGTGGCACCATCACTTAATCAGAAGAAAATTAATGTTAATGACAGATAATAAGGGTTTAAAATATTTATTGGATTGATCAAATTTAAACGCAAGGCAAGCTAGGTGGCTAGCTTTCCTTAATGAGTACGATTTCAAGATCTAACATATTAAGGGAAAAGAAAATAAGGTCGTTGATTCTCTAAGTAGAAATGCAATACTGGACTTTGTGGCACTAATCAGCACTTATAAAATAGATTTAGAAGATCAGTTGGAGGAAGGAGTAAAATTGGACGAAAATTATCAGAAATTACAAGCTAATGTGGCAGAAAATTTAACTGAAAGTTTAAGTACAGGGTATAGTCTAAATGAAAAAGGATTAATACTTTATAAAAAAAGGTTGTATATACCTAATGTACCTAGAAATAAGCTGTTGATTTTAAATGAAATACATAAGACTCCTTACTCAGGACACCCTGGCTATCAAAAGACCATAACCATGTTGCGGAAAGATTACTTTTGGCCAAATATGAAGAATGAGTTGGAAGAGTATATTTCCAAGTGTTTTGAATGTCAACAGGTTAAGAATAAACACTAGCATCCAGCTGGTTTATTACAACCATTACCCATCCCTAACTGGAAATGGGAAATAATCAGTCTTGATTTTATTACAGGCTTACCTAGAAATCAGAATCGGAATGATTCGATTATGGTGGTCATTGATAAACTCAGTAAAGTAGCTCATTTTATACCAGTAAAGACCACCAACAAGGCTGCTAATATTGATGAAATATTTATGAAACAAATATTTCGTTTACATGGGATACAGAAAGTTATAATTTTTGATAGAGACCCTAAGTTTACAGGAAATTTCTACAAGTCTCTATTTAAAGGTCTAAATACTACTTTAAATTTCAGTACATCTTTTCACCCCCAGACGGATGGACAGACTGAAAGGGTAAATCAAATATTGGAAGATATGCTAAGGATGTATGTTATATAACAGTCAAGTAAATGAGAGGATTACTTACACTTGGTAGAGTTTGCTTATAACTGTTGGTCACCCAATATGCAAGTGAATTACAGCTAACATACAGAGTGTGCAATATTTATTGTCAACACAGGGAAGTCTTCTATTTCAAGGATAAGATGCATTGTATATGCTTAAATACTCCGTTACTGTAAGTAAACAATCCTATCCTCTGTTCAGCTATGCTCATCCCAAGGATCCATTTAATCTAATTTACCTTTTAAAGAATACAGTCACAACTACCCTCTACTTTTCTTGATATGGAATTGAAAGCTTCATGAATTCACATCTAAATTACTTTTGCAGAAAGTGAAATCCTGTTTATCAATCCATCTAATGATTCACCCAACTATCTTGATTTGATTACTCTCGAAATTCAAAAGACAGAAATTGAAGTTAGATCTTTCTAGAAATTCAAGGTACAGAAATTGAGTTCAACTAATCTAGGAATTCAAAGTACAAGAATAGGGTTCCGTGATTATGAAAACAAAGGAACAACTTGCAAGAATATATGGAAACAACAATTAAGGGCTCTGGGGATGGATGGGGTTGTTCAGCTACCACACAATTGCATAAGAAATAATTACCTACACAGTCGACTGTTTTACCATGCCAGTACAGCTTTCCAAGAGATGCAATGAATAACACATTGTTAATCCACAACTGTCACAGCTTCCTATAAAGAAATGAAATTAAACATAACATCACACGACAAAATAATTAAAATGCCTAATCTAACTTAGCAATCCCTATGGGAAGGCAGGCCCAGCCTTCACACAGAGATGTTGGATGAACACACGTTAAAACCCTTAGATCTAAAGTAACTCCTTGTATTAAAAAGGCAGATCAATTACAAAACTCTCAGTCACAGCTAATATAATGAATTGGTTACAGGTTCAACCCCTGGCTCAGAACAGTTCTCCATATTTATAGAATGGAAATCATAACATCCTATTCCTATTATTGGGCAGCCATGAAGATCTCTGATCTTCAAGCGCCCTAAATTACAACAATTGTTACAACCGTGGCAGGATGAAAGTAGGAAATATAGGAAAACTGTTAATTGACCCAGAAATAGTGATATCCTCATATCACAGCTATACATGAGCAGCAGCGCACTGTTGACTTCCAATTATGTCACCTTCTATTATAGCTATTCTTGTATAGCCTTTCCTAGAGTAATATTCTGAGAGCGCATTCCTTGGGCAATGGTAGGATGGATGGTGGTCAGATTGAGCGATGAATACCCATCCTTTTCATAGCATGTTCAGCCCAATCTACCTACAGTCTATATATCTCAAAATACCTTTATAAACCATCATATGTTAGCATATTGAGAGATATAAATCCTTAATTACCACAATCATAAGTATTAATAAAATAATACAATAACCAATCATACCTTGGTGGCTTAAAGAGCAGAGTGAGGGTAAAACATCTATTTGGCATGCTCAATGGGGTAGGATAGGGCAAAAAGGAATGAATAAGGATGGTCAAAAAGGGGCCATTTCTGGGCCCAACATCCCCCCCAACTGTCCTATTGCATGTCCTCATGCAACAACCTCCATTATTCCAAATCCGAATCTTGCAATGTACTTTTTTCATGGAGAGAAGAGAAGTTGTAGGGGAACTCAGACGTTCCTTCTTTTTCTATGAACCCTCTATGGGAAACCCAATATCTCCAACATTATTGCTACTCTACCTTGGTCAATGAGAAATCCATCCTGTATGGTTTTTCTGGCCACCAGATGAGGGGAATTTTAAATTTCAGGCCCAACCAATTAGCCCCACACTCCCTGATACATCCAACATAACCCTTAACCCTGGAAAGTGCCTATTCAAAATTTCTAAAATAATAGGGGTCTCTACTCCTGAGAGTAGGAGAGGAAACCTGCCATCTGTGCTTACTTCCTTCCAACGCTGCTTGTTGGTGTATAGAAATATGGTTGGTACAGGTAGAAATAACTTCCTCCTGCAGTTCCATTATGTGCTGAGTCTGGTGTTACGGAGAGAAATTCCTATGGCTTGGGGTACCACAACAGACAGCTAGACTCCAGAAATCAATCTTTCCCAATATGCAATAGAAATAAAAACATCTAACACTAAAGGATCGAATCTCGTACCTTATTCCGGACGGTTGAAGTAGATCCCCGTTGAGCTTTCCAATCTTCAGCTTGAATTGTTATAGCACGTCCTCAACAACAAGTAAACAATACAAGCATACTATATCTCATGGTGTTAGATCTATTCTAGCATATATAATCAATAATGTATAAGCATTTGACATATTCCAATGGATTCAACATTCATTCAAATACACATTACTGGACAGGAAAAGATATTTCTATGGGAAAGGAACGGCCAAACAGTTTTGGATTATGCACACATCCCGATGTACGTGACTATAGAGGGAATATCCGCGTATGTACGCGGTTATCAGGGAAAAGGACGCATATATCATTTTTTTAATGTTTTTAGGGATGGTCAATAATACATCAAAAGACAATAAATGGTCCATAGGGAATAATGAGTCTGCAGCGGGATAGGGGAAGGCCATACAATGTGTGATTCACCTAGTGTGGTGAAATCCGCTATAACAGATGCCCCCTAATGTATGAGATCAGAGGGGTTATACGATGGCCGAAATACATTATAAGTCCATCCCAGAAGTGAAGTGGTGAAGGTACCCAAATGGAAGACCAGCCACCCAATCAACATAATACAATAATACAACTCTACATACAACTGCACATACATATAGCAGTCTCGGATACATAAGAGTACAATGGCCATGAATAGGCATGAAACATGATAGAACATATGTGGTCATCGCCACGTACAATATACAT